>JANHFM010001561.1:42037-60045 GCA_032468115.1 Grayia smithii | reverse complement strand
TTGTAACAGTGGAATGTGATGGGAAGTCAGAAAAATAGCAGTGTACAAACAGACCTCTACTGAAATTCAGACATTTTTTAAAAAGTTATTAAATACTTTCCTGAAAAAATTATCTCTCCAACAGCAGAAGATTTTAGAGAACATAGATTTATTAAAATGTATATTTAAAAAATATGCAGTACTGTTATTTAAGGGCCAGTTGTTGATGTATCTGAGAACTATTTGAGAAGAGGATTGCTGAGATACCTGACTTCAGATGTGAAGATTTATAAAAGCCAATCTTCATAGTATTTCTTATCGAAAGAATCTAAACTCCAGGAAATGCTGGCATGTACTCCCCAGGGTTGTCCATTGAACCCAGATGGCTCATCTTTTATTTCTATCTCATGAGCTACCTCTGACCACTCAGCAATGTTTTTAATTCTCTAATTAGACATCTTTTATTTTGCTTGCTAAGCTGCATGGAACAATTACTTTGTTGGAGAAAAAAAAATTGTACTACCTGGTAGCTAGTATGCCTTGCTTCTGGAAAATTCCAGATTGTTATTTCAGACTCAGCCTTTGAACATAGATTTGGAAATGAATCCAGCATTAAAGTTTGTTTCTAAATAAGCATACATAAGATTGTAATCTTACCTTTCAAATAATCTGCATGTATAAAGAAAGAACTGAATAAAAATTTGGCTCTTGTAGCATGTGGAAAATCTGTAGTCAAAGTGTTTGAATTATGCTTTATCTTATATTTAAGGGTTTTGCTAAAGTCAGTTTGGTTACAGATCAATTTGAACAAAATAAAACACTTGGCTGATATCTGTATTCAGTACATTCCTTTTCAGCACACCCAAAGCTAAATTCTTCTACTCTTACATATAGTCTTCATGCTTAGAAAATATAGCAACAATTAACTTGTTCTAGAATAGCAAGCATTAGGTTGTTCCTCTGTATGTTTTGCCCTGTTGTTTAGTAGCAAAATAAAGATAGACTTTATATTGTTAAATATGAACCTTCACTAAAGAGCACTCAAGATCTAAAAGTGCTAAACTATTTTTAGAAGGATGGCGTTTTTATACAAAACTATCTTCTATGAAAGCATTCATCTTAAAGGCATACTTTTCCCAGACATAGGAATATAGAAATTATATAGGTGTCTGTTTTGCTGGAAAAAAAATACATTTCCTCTAATAACCTGCAAATATTTATTTCATGTAATCTTTACTGTGAAACAGTACTAGATATGTTTGGGGAGCCCATCATATTTTTCTTACTCAACATTTCATGGTATGGTGGAACTTCCAGATGATGTATTTGGGAGAAACTAAGTTAGCAATTCAGTGTGGAGACAACACTGGATCTGTGAGCATATTTGGGTTGTTGTTTTTTTTGCTGCATTTTCTGGTATAATTAAAATATATTATTATATAGAATGCTAATAAATTAGCAGCATTTTCAGTACTAACCTAAAACACATGACTTCAGCCAAACCTGTCAGAATGTTTTATACACAAATTTTAATATCCATATTTCCAACATTTGCTGTGTCTTTAAAGGCTATTCATTTCTTAACTAATTTTTAACTGTAATCTTACTATTTCTAAATAAAAGATGAACCTTTCATATGAACTGAATTCTAATTACATATAAGATTAAATATTATCAGGAATTTGATTTTTCCCCTCAAAGCAGCAATCTATAAACTTCTACATTACAAATGATCATTAGGAAGATAGAGGAGAAATTTTATTTAGTAAACTTAATTTATGGCATTCATTAAATAGCCCATACGGTGCAGAATGAGTTTTATCAGAGACTACTAGACTTAGTAGCTTTCTTCTTGAATTAAGAACTTGGGGTCCAAACGGCCTTATCCCCCACCCCCACCCCCGAGGCCCTCCAGATACAGGAAATGACCCATTTTGACAACTTCTGATCCTACCAGAAGTTGTCAAATGGGTCATTTCCTGTTCCGGTGGTCCCTCCGGAGTGGGGCATTTTTCCTTCTGCAAGCTCCTAGAAAGACTCTGGAGCTTGGGGAGAGAAAAAAAACAGGCCTTCCCCAGCACCACCCAAGGCCTCTGGAGTCAGGAAACAATCTGTTTCCTTACTTTCAGTGGGCCCAGAAGACCTGAAAATCAGCTGGCCGGTGCACTTGTGTGCCGGAGCTGAGCTGGCGTCCCCTCCAGTATGGCTACAGGTGCGACCTGTAGCATGCGTGCCATAGGTTCGCCATCACGGGTCTAGCTGGTCTCTGATTGGTGAGTCTTCCCCAGCTGCCTCCCATATACCCCAGCCCGCTTGTCTGCCTTTGCTGCGGCCTACCTGATCTCTGCATGGGCGATTGCATGTGTAGCTGGCCCTTGGCTTCCAGCGCCAGAGAGGGCAGGGAAGGGAAGTGGCTGGGCTGTCACTAGCTTTCATTGGGGTACATGGAGCGAGACAGAGCTCCTCTTGCTGCCTCTTCTCCCCCACCCCCACCAGGCATGGTAGGGCTTCCTGCCCCTCACTTTCACTGTAATTTGGGAGTGTGGCAGTTGGGGAAAGGTTGGGGCGGGGGAGGAAGGGTATTCCAGACTCCTGGGCCTACTGGCTTCTTTCCAGAAGCTCTTGCTGTTGGTGTCAGTGGTCAAAGATGAGGTTTTTGTGGGCAGAAGAGTTTGCCGGCACCGGCCAGATGCCCTCACTTCCCCCAAGTATTTTTTTTGCCTACCTGATTTCCAGCTCCATTGCGTTTCTCTGTCATGTTTCTCACCATCGTGTGCAGGGAAACAAAAGTTTGTGGGACTAAAAATAAAATGCAATCAATCAATTGCAACTTCTCGCGAAAGAAAAAAATCTCGTGAAATTGGAATCGATTGAATTTTTTTTTAGTCCCACAAACTTTTGTTTTCCTGCACATGATAGCAAAAAAGTCGACGGAGCTGGAAATCAGGTAGGCAAAGCAATGCTTGGGGGAAGTGAGGGCATCCGGCTGGTGGTGGGTGGGCAAGCAGCAAAATCACGGTGGGGGAAAAAATGAAGCCACCAGTTATAGCCAGGACCACCCCCACTAAACCAGCAGCTGTGGTGGCTCCGTTGTACCCAGCCGTGCATGGCCTTTCCTCAAATGGGCTGTCTGTGCACATGGGGCACTTGGAGAGAGAGAGCAAGAGAGCTCTCCAATTTCTTTTTGTGTGTATGTGGGTGGGGGGGGGAGTGATCCATGCTTCAGCCGAGGCACCCAAACCTCTGACAGCAGCGGGCTTTGAGCAGCATGATCCCCCCCTACTGTCAGCCAGCTCCACCTGATCTACTCCTTGCATCTCGCCATTCTCGGGGCCCCCTCAAACGGCGGTAGGCTCTGTGGGACAACAGGGCCTCTCATTTTTCCCATGGCACAGCATATGCTTGCTACCTCTGCTTCTCTGCGATCTTCTCTGCTTCTCTCAGGATGCTGGTGCGGACACCATGCATTGTTTGTTGGGGCTGAGCATGGAAGCCGCTGTCACGCCACTTCTCCGAGCGCCGAACCAAGGCTGTGTGCTTCCTCTTCTGGCAGGCCACCAGCAAAGAGCCGCACGGCCAATAGCCACTCAATGCCCTGGGCAACATCGCCCAGCTGCTGGTGAGGACGGAGCGGCCAGCCCAGCTTGGGCTTGGCCTGGTTGGTTGGAAGCAGCCACAGACCCGGAGAACACATGGAACTGCTCCACGTATTTTCCAGGTCAGCACCTGTTTTCTCTCCACCACTGCTCTTGCTGGGAAAGCGTCTCTACAGCACAGCAAAATTTAGCAACCGTGAGTTGCCGCATTGGGTCCTATAAGTCCCATCCGGAAAGCGCTGCAGCAGAGAGAAACAACATTCAACCTGGCTGCTTCTCTCTGCCACAGTGCTTTCCAGATGGGACTTAGAGGAAAGCGACAGCTCATGGCTGCTAAATTTCACTGTGCTGCGCAAGACAGTCTCCCAGAAAGAGCAGCGGCAGAGAGAAGCAGCTGCCGGCCCGGAGAATACGTGGAGCATCTCCCCAAGCACCCAAGGCATGCACCAACAAGGGCCGCAAGAAGTGGCCGTGAAATCAAGCAACATCTTGATGGGTGGGAGGTCTGAGAGAAAATTCCTCCCTCAAGGGCTGCCTGTCTGGAGTGCTGCTGTCACCACTCGAGCTCACTTTCGGGATGGATCAGTAACTTCTTGCTTTGGTCCCCAGAAAGGGGTCCGTCGTGGAGGGCTGTGTGCCCAGACCAGGCACATTCTCTTGGGCCTCCTGCCTCACATGGGGAAGCAGGAGGAGGAAGTGTATGGGGAAGGCTACCTGCAGTTCTTGCAGCCAATACCAGAATGTCTGTGAATTTGCATATATATGAGGTCTTCCGCTTTGGGCAGAAGGTTGAACTATAAGACCTCCAAGGTACCTTCTGATTCTAAAGTCTCTAAAACTAGGAATTTGCTTAAATTGTGAGTGTGTGTGTGTGTGTGTTTCTCAGGAATAATGAAATAACAGCGTTGAAAGGGACTTTGGAGGTCTTCTAGTCCAACCCCCTGCTCAGGCAGGAAAACTGAGGATGCCAAAATCTGAGTGGAGGACCTGGGAAAGGTGTCAGAAAAACAGAATAACACTTAGAAGATACTTTTGGGGGGATGCTATACCCAGTCACATTATCATCCAGTCATGCCCACTAAGTTACGCCCATAGAACCGGTTAAAAGTTTTGAATCCCACCATTGCTTATGACTATTGCAGCATCACCGTGGTCACATGATCAAAATTCAAATGTATGGCAAATGATTAATATTTATGATAGTTGCAGTGTCCCTGGATCATGGAATCACTTTTTGCGACCTTCTAAAAGCAAAGTCAGTGGGGAAGCCAGATTCACTTAACAACCATGTAACTAACTTAACAATTGCAATGATTCACTTAACATCAGTAGCAAGAAAAGTCATAAAACTCACTTCACAAATGTTTCACTTAGCAACATAAAGTTTAGGCTCAATTGTGCCTGTAAGTCGAGGACTACCTCTACTGATATTCTTTAGCATCTCTTTCTTCAATTCATAGGAAGTTCCTATGAGAAAAGATGGTGGTGTTCTTCATGAAATGGAACCTGCAATAATATCACTGAGCTTTAAGCAATCCTAGAATTGCCTAAAGACTTCTATTTAAGAATTAATTTTTAGATTCACCAATATGAAAAAATGGTAGTACAGGTAGTTTCACTTAACAATGGAAGTTGGGAACTGAATTTCTGTTGCTAAGTGGTTGTAAAGCATGCCTTGTGACCACCTCACTTAGTGACAGCAATCCTGGCATTCCCCATTGCCATCATAGGATTCTGACTTGGAACTTGCTGTTGACATCCAACAAGCAAAGTCGGTGGGAATCCAGCAAGAAGTCGCAAGTCTAGGCGGTTTACAAGCAGGTCAGCAGGAAAGTGAGTGCAGAGAGGTGCTTCAGAGGTAAAAGAGAGTGTGCAGGCGACTGGCCATCATGATGGGGGTGCTGCAGTCTGGTGCACACATGATGGGGGTGTTGCAGTCTGTGCTATGGAGTGTGGGCAGGTGGTTGCAGCAGGTGGGTGTCTGCTATAGAGTACAAGATCACTGGAAGATGACTATGGGAAATTTGGCAGCTCTTGTCTGTCTGTTGGTAACACTGACAGTGTATTTAGCAAGAAGATAAACAGTAGCCAGTTACAATGCACTGTATGTATTGAATGTAAGTATGTATTACTGAAGAATTGATTATAGAATTATGACAAGATTTCAGAAAAAAGCTATTCCTTTTGTCTTTTAATTTTACAGTAATTCATTTCATTGTGGAGTATTTCTAAAGAATCTTAAATTTTTGAAGGGCAACCCAGAGACACATGAAGTGAAATCAGTGGAACAATAAGCTGAATCCATGATGCTAATCATACATTTACACACATTTTATTTTACTACAGTTTATAAATGTTTGTAAAAACAGACTTTGTTTTTTGTTTATAATGCTCTGAACAATTAAATAAAAATTAGTCAAATCAGCTGCAGAATAAATGAGGTTGCCAGACATTTTCATTTTCTACAAAGAAATAATGTATATAAACATAATTTTATTTTCCTAGTTGAATTGTGCATTTTTAAAATGATCTTATACAGTCCAATATTTCAGGGACTGTAATTCTAAATAGCATGAGTTAAACTTTTCTTTTAGAGTTATAAGAGTTGGAAAGAGCTATTTAAGCTACTTCTTTTTGGAGAAAATGGAAGAGTGAAATTGAAGAAAAAAAACCTAGGAGAAATGAACTCTCATTAGAGCCTTCTGAATATTGAAGTGCTATTTTGCTTATGTTATGCTCTTTCATTCCTAAAATAGGCTGGAGGATATTGAGTAGGCACTCATTTTAATCCTAGTACTCTTAAAATGAATCATTTTCATATTCACTGTGATAAAGTTACTTCTACCATAGGAAAGGCTAGGAAAAAAATATGCAAACCTTAAATGCAAATGATGGTGACTGCAATACTTTGAAATCTATAGCTATTGCAGTTAAGCTCTCCAAAGAAAGAAAATAAAGTGTCTGAATTATTTAAAAAAGGAATACACATCAAGCGCTTAGAATATAAATAAAAAAATACAACAGAAAAAAATTAAAACATAGAATATGAAATCACAATATATTCTTTTTTTTAAAAAAAAAAGGGTGCTATATTTTGAGGAAATGAGTCCCATATTTCATTATACATATCCATACATTATAGACAATTCGCTCATAAGTAGCGAGTGTCTTCAATCCATTGAGTAAATAGGCCATATATTCACCTTTCCAATGTTGAAGTATCAATCTTTTAGCTATTTTAAGGGGATGGAGAATCCCTTTACTAGTCCACTACTTTCTCTTAGTAAGTATAGGACATTGTAAAATGTATATTTTAAAGAAGCATTGTCTTTATTACATCTCCAACAGAATGGTGTCCTGGACAATCCTTTTCTGTACAGAAGTAATGGAGTCCAATAAATTCTAAATATTATCTTTTGTGGTATATTTCATAATTGAAGATCCAATGATACTCTTGCTATAGAAGTTAAGACATTCATTTTCTACCTTTAACTCTTTATGCCACTCAGTCCTTAACATTTGCACATCAGATTGCTTGATAGAAAACAAATATCTGTAAAAAATTATTACAGGTAGTCCTCGACTTATGACTGATCACATCAAAGAACAAAGAAAGCTCTTTATATGTATTTTTGTGTTTTGTTCCTTTTGTGTTTTGTTTTTTCCTGCTGTTATTTTAAAAGCAACAAAAAAAATTAAAGTCTGAATTATTTCTTCTGGGATGATAGAATTTGTCTGCAACTAATTTGGATCAGCAAAATTACTGACATTTTAAAATGGACCCAACTCTGTTTTATCCCTTCAAATGCCTAATTCAGGCATTCCTATATAATACATAGCACACACATAATATGTTTCTTTTGTGCTGGAACTTTCTGTTTCCTATTCAGATGGCAGTGCCAAAAATGTATGTTTATAGTTTTATATATACGTTATAGTGTATATAACTACAGGCAGCAAACAAGACATAAAGCCAAAACAAAATCACAAGAACCAAAGTCAAACAAAACACAAAAATTCTATGGTCTAAAAATATTCCACTTCTAATCATAGGATTAGAACTAAATAAACCCAACAATTAACTCCCAAGCAGGGATGAAATCTAAAAATTTTCCCTACTGGTTCTGTGGGCGTGGCTTGGTCAGGTTTATTATAAATAATAAAAACAATAAAGTACACAAAACAATAAGGGTACCAAAAACCAACTTTCACACTTTACACACACACACAGACAACACAACACAGCTGACTCACACACAATGTAAAGGCAGCTGCACTTGACCCAAAATGGCCCCTGCAACAAGCAGGAACCTCATAGAGGCACAAAAAGCTCAAAAACCAACTTTCATACTTTTTCCACACAAAATGCCACATACAGCTTTGTGAGATTTTGTGTGTTTGTGTAGTTAGAGTGAAACACTACAGAAACACACCAAATCTCAGAAAGATGCACAAATATTTTATTTTATTATTTTATTAATATTTTAGATAAAAGCAGCTAAATTTAAAATTTCCTTAACTTTAAATTGCTATGTCTAAAAAAATAATAATAAAACTCCTTAAAAAAACTGCAATTAACTATTTTTTTAAAGCTCCCCCCCCCCCAAAAAAAAAATAACCCAGTTACATACAATTGAATGCACAAGACAGGCAGGCAGGCAGATTCAGCTGCTAGCTGATGCAATTGATTGCAAATTGCCAAATCAAGGCAGGAAAGTGCGCCAGCTGGGAAAGAAGCAACAAGCAGGCAAGTGGGGATTTTTGCTACTGGTTCTCCGAACCACCCACCGCCATTACTATTACTTGTAGATATACATCTACTACTACTTACAGCTTCCATTCCTACAAGAGGACTAGAACTTACTATTTCTCAGTTTCTACTTCAGCATCATAACCTAGTGCAGACACAATAGCTTTAGAAAGAGAGTAGCTATTAAAGTATAAACATAAGGCAGCATAAGAACTCCAAATACATGGCACAAAAATTACTTCTTTAGTTCAATGAGAGTTTACCAAAGGACAGGTAAACTTCTCTATAGAGGAAATTCCTTGGCTTTGATGGTCTATCAGAGTAATTTCTTCAACCAGACCACTGATGATTAAAAACAAGGCTTCAGGTGACAAATATAATCAGAAAGAGGAACCAATTCTGCAAAAGCTTACAGTCCTTTATAATAAACATTGCTTTGACTTGTTCTTTAAACCAATTTGAAGTAGCTAACTTAAAGTTAACCAAATCTGAATCATACATTCCAAAGTAGACGTCTGAAGGGCTGAATTTTTGTAGGAAGAGTGGATGCTTTCAAAGGTAAGATTTAAGAATATTGTATAATATTTTATATCATTTAAATGAATCAAATACATATCTATTGATTCCCTTTACCTGAGACTGTGGATTAGCCACATTTGTTGGAGGGCACCCTCAAACACACAACAACGATCTTCCAAAGACAGATCAACTATGTCTAACACAGACATGGCTTCCAAGTCTATTTTGCCTAAGAAAATTTCAGTTCATTACCTACAGTACACCCAATCTCTGCACCCAAACATAAAGTCAGAAAACTAAATGTTATGAACATAACTGGGTTTTTTTTTCCCATTAAGGTCCTCTCATTTTGAGAATCATTAGCAACATATTCAAGCTCCAAATCTTTAGATGACTTTTAGTGTTAATGGTATCCTATAATTAATTCAACTCCAAAGACCCAGTAGAGCCTTTGAAAATCTTGGGAATAAACCTTCAGTTTAGACAATGATCCTGCAAATGTTTGGATCTTGCTTGTACAGAAGAACATTGAAATTTTATTACCTATTTTTGTGATCTTCACAAATTAAACCTTAATTCATGTGAGAGTGCTTATCAGAAGAAGCACTCTCATTCAAATATCTTAAGACAATATTCCATAACTCACGATGCTAGAAAGCCCATTCATATGTACACATTAGAAGATTCTTCTATATCAGAAAAGTTACTCCTGCAGACATTAAAGTGTCTAAGGTCAAACTCTTGAACAGGGCAAGATCTTGTATGTAACACAGGTTGACTATTTGTTAAAAACACTCCCAATGAGGTTCTATAAAGTAAATTTTTAAAGACAATACTGCATTAATCTCTACTGAAGGCATCAGATTTGAAATAGGTATGCCTGAAACTGAACATGGGGCTAGGAGGGAAGCTCTGAGTTATGGTTAAAAGTTTTGTTTTTCTCAGTGAAACTTCCACTTCTCACTTTAATGGATAACAATGTTTGTAGAAAATAAATTACCCAACATTGGTCTGTCTAGAGCAGGGGTCCCCAACCTTGGCAACTTTAAGACTTGTGGACTTCAACTCCCAGAATTCTTCAGCCAGCAAAGCTGAGAGTTGAGAGTTGAAAGCTGAGACAATTCTGAGAGTTGAAGTCCACAAGTCTTAAAGTTGCCAAGGTTGGAGACCCCTGATCTATTCTAGAAAATAGCTGATCAAGTCAAAATGAGCATATATAAAAGCTGGAAAATGCAGAATTACAAACCAAAATCGCTTCCTAAGATAGCTCCAAAATGTTTATTATCGTGAACACCTGGAAACCTGTGAAATGGAGGTAAGTGTTTTGTTCAGCGCATATCCATTATGCCCTATTAAAGCATTCTTTTTTGGGGGGTGGAATTCTTTAAGGAGAAATGTGTATTTGTTTTTAAAACAGATTGAAGTTCTCATGAGATTGAGAATTAAACATGCTTGGTTTTTGTAGAACCTTTATTCCATCTATTTTTATTTTTAATTATACATTGAAAAAGTTACATAGCATCACAAATGCTATCACATAACAATTAGCAATTCCACTAAGAAACTAATAGCATTTTTTTCTCTTTGTTTTCGCAAGACACAGAACATTGGTTGTAATTCCATGCAAAATAACATGAAAGCCACCAATTCTCTACTGGAATCAATAGTAAACTAACCTATAACCAGCAACTGAGAATATAATTATTTTATTATTATTATAAAGTATAACTATTGTACAGAGGAAAGAAAAAAGAATTAGTATAATTGTATATTAACTAATTAGCTTTTTTAAGGAAAGAAAATTTGTTACAGACTTGTTGGAACAAAGGATCAAATTTGATATGCTGTTAAACATAACATATTCAAGCTACCATTAAATATTTCATGGCCAATACCCTTATGGAATATAATTAGGGTTAGGAAGTCAGTTATCTGTATTTAACTCTGTCCAGCCCAGGTTAAGAAGACAAAAACATAATTTATTTGAAGTAATAGCTATTTAGTTTACTGCATAAGTAGGTCAGTATCTCAAACTTATTCCCCCACAGTATCACAGAGTTTTCACTCCTGCTTCTTTTGATAACCACCCATCAACAATCCTTAAGGGTTGAAATATGAAGATCCTTTATAACAAAAGATTGTGCCCATGAAGAGATGGATCATCAGAAATGATTGTTGCTGAATAGATAGCATACTTATTGAACTTTGAATTTATATAAGTATCTACTTGGAGATAAGGATCCAAACACTACAAGGCAAGTAGCAAAATTCTTTCTACAGCATACTGAATATGAGGATCCCTTAAGGAGCATCAAACTTAGCTAAGATTTTTTTAAAAAATAGGATTTTTTTTTGTTATATTACAGAACTCACCTATTTAGAACCTGTTTGTCATCTGAATAAAGAATTTGATAGTTTACAATAATTAGGTCTTCTAGTATTTCAAATTTTAAAGGTTTAATAATTTGTTGCTGCCTATGCTCTATATTATTTTAAGCATTTTATATACTATTTATCAAGTTATAGGAGTTTTTATGACCAGTTACGCATTTAAGCTTCTCTTTTTTTAGACTCCTACTAACAGCATATATTTTTATCTATGCTCATTTTTGTGTTCTTATTTGGACTTTACAATTTTACTTGTAAAACATGTATTATATCAGTCAGTGACTACTATTGATTCTTAAAATTGCCCCTCTGAGGCTCAGTATAGTAATTTACAATTCAGCAGCTATTGAAAGGCCAATCAAGGAAAGAAATAACTCTTTGATCTCTCCTGTTCTGATCTCAGCAAGATTCCCGCTGAAGCAATTTACCTCTGAAGAAAAACTGTTATTAGTGCCAGCGGTTACTACTTTGGTTTATAAAAGGGAGTGGGAGTTGTTAATGAAGTAATTGTAACAAGTCAGATGGATGAAAAATTCCTTTTATTAATTTCACCCATAGTACTTGTTTAAAAAACATACCTAAAATACCCAGAATTGTAGTATATAAACAATCTATGTTTTGCAAAATTGCAGCTAATACTTCATTACTTAGTTATGTAGCTCCATAAAATTATCACTTCCAGGACACTTTTTGCTTTTAACAGCTGCTCAAGAATGCAAAAAGTTGACTTATTTCTCATAAGAATGAAATACCTGCAGATGTTTACCTATTATGCAATTTAAAATAAGGAAACTGTGGCAGGGAATTGTGTCAAGCACCGTGTAATGGGGTGGCTCCCATTCTGTCCCAGCTCCTCTCCACCTAGCGGTTGAAAAGCATGCAAATGCAAGTAGATTAATATGTACCACTTTGGTGGGAAGGTAACAGCATTTACCTTTGGCTGGTCACATGTCCATGGAAAATCTCTTTGGATAACACTGGCTCCCTTGAAGAATAAACAAAAATGACCAGAGTCCACCCTAGAGTCTAACATGACTAGACAGGGAAACCTTTACTTTTACCTATCTTCTGAAACTGATTGGCGTTTATTGTCTGATAATCGCTTTTATGAAAAGTATATAGTAACTCGGTATACTGTATTGTACTATAAAAGTATATAGTACAAAAGAACAGAAGAATACTGAATTTGCTTTTACTTTCTATTTTAGAAACATTCTCCCTCTTTGTTAACCTAATTTTGCCTAATCTTTTCCTTAGATAATCATGCCATCTCCTCTTCCTCTTAATCGTCTTCTCCATCTGGAATTCTCTCCATCTGTGAATGCACGTCCCTGCAGTAGCCCTTTGGTCTGTCCTGCTAAAGGAGAAAAGTTCTTTGGGGTGGGAAGCATGTCTAGGATTCGTCGGCTACCCCCCCACTTAGCTTGGTGTTCAATTGACTGGGATCATTTATGTCTCCTGCATCTCCTGGGCTCTGGTGGGTTTGGTTCTGTTTATAAGGCAACTTACCATGGAGCTACAGTGGCTGTAAAGCAAGTGAAGAGATGCAGTAAAAATAATTTGGCATCACGGCAAAGTTTCTGGGCAGAACTAAATGTAGCACGTCTTGACCATAACAATGTGGTACACATAGTAGCTGCTAGCACATGTACCCCTGCTAGTCAGGATAGTTTGGGTACCATAATTATGGAATATGCAGGTAATTGCACTCTACATCATGTTATCTATGGAACTGGTTATTTAACAGGAAATAACGATGGCCTTAAATGTGACCATGGATTTTTGAGTACAGCTCAGGCTGTCATTTACTCCTGTGATATTGTGGCAGGGTTAAAGTTTCTCCATTCTCAGTTAATTGTGCATCTGGATTTAAAACCTGCTAACATATTCATAACAGAACTTAATGTTTGTAAGATTGGAGACTTTGGATGTTCCCAAAAGCTAGAAGATAGTAAAACTTCAGGACTACATCTTTGTCATCAAGGGGGAACATACACACATCGTGCTCCTGAACTTCTTAAAGGTGAGAAAATCACACCCAAGGCAGATATCTATTCTTTTGCTATTACTCTCTGGCAAATGATAACACAGCAAGAGCCTTATATGGGTGAGCGCCAGTATATACTTTACTCTGTGGTAGCATGTAACCTGCGTCCCTCTCTAAATGCAGCTGTGTTTAAAGGTTCAGCCACTGGCCAACAACTTGAGACAATAATTGAAAGCTGTTGGGGAGCTGACGTAGCCAAGCGTCCTAGTGCAGAATGTCTCCTTCACGATCTTCATTGCTTGCCTGTAGTAGTGTAAACAGATTTTGTATTATCTTTTGCTACCTGTATTATTATCTTTGTCCTAGCTAAAGTGTATGTTATTGATCTTAACTTTGATGCTTTCCAGAAATATATATATTTAAATAAATATTCTCTAGACATGAGGTTGTTTATTTAAAAAAGTGACAAGTTTTTTCTGCTCATTAGGATTTACAGCATTCAGTATCTTAATATTTATTTTCGAAAGATGCATTTATCTCTTAACACCACAATAAACAAAGAATCCAAAAATGTGTGCTGTGAACCTTTGGACAAATTGTGATGTGCTATTCTCCCTGCCCTCTTAAACATTATACGGCTTATCATTAAGATGTTGACTATTTTTGAATTACTGCAATTCAAAATATGTAAAGAATATATATGTAACTTTAAACATGGTAGTGTTCATTTGTGTATGAATTGATAACCATAAAGATATTTAACTGCAGTTTTTGTATATATTTTCTGAGACAATTTTTACAGTAAGAAAATAACTGCAGTATGGTGTTCATTCATTTCTACCATGGAATGGAAGTTATTGTAGAAATTCTTAGTTCACATATAGTATTTATCTTCCTTTGATGCCCTGTTCCATATAACAAATGCAAGGAATTATTCTTATAGTTAAATTATTGGTCTCATTAATTAATCAAGTATATATTATTTTACTGATCTTTTAAAAGAAGTTACTTCCTATACTTTCTGCCTAAATAAATTGTAAACCTTCTAAAAAATATTTGTCAAGTGTACAAAAAAGTTACAAAAGATTTTGTTCATATGAAAAGAAAATCTGCAATTCTAAAGATACTTCAAAGGCAGCATACTTATTGTGGCTTATTTCAGAGAACAAATGCTAATCTAATCCATGTATACTTGTAATTTAAATTCCACTGAAATTAGTGGAAATTACTTTTAATAAAAATAAATAAATTTAGTCTATAGTCTATTATTTTGTAAAAATGTTAAAAATAAAACGGGAGAGTTTGGTTTGTGATGCATATCTATACAAAGCCCTAAGCCAAATGTTGAAGAAAATATCTATTCCTACTACTCTTCTTTATAATATAGTGTGCATTATAATTTGTTATCTTTAAAATTTTGAACAATAAGATTTTTTATTTTAAATTAGAATTACAAAGCAGCAAAAAATAAGCTAAGTGTCAGGGTTCCGACAAATGCGAATTGACAGTAAACCAAAAATGTCCTTAATCTATTTAGCCTAACTTTTATTGATTACATTTAGTAACTTATTTAGCAATATAATTAATTTGGCCAACTAAGAACAGAATAACAGTGAAACACTATTTAAATATGAATTTATGGCTACTGAATTTGTGATCAATTATATGTGTTTTTGTTTAATCCTTTCTCCATATGAATCACAAGTATGATCACAGTTCAGTGTGTTCCAAGAAAATGATGTGTCCAGCGGTTTCTGCTTAGGCAGAAATGTTCATTTCTATAGTACCTCAACATCTAATGTTATAGATTGTGTTTTTACAAAGCTGATAGAATTGAATAGTTATAATTTCAATTGTTATATTAAGAATAGGCTTTACAATAGTATGGCTTTCTGAAATCTGTATTTCAGAGATTTTAAACAGCTGCCACAGTTTAATCACTAAATAGTGGCTAAAAAATCAGGGAACCACTAACACTCTTGAATTTTTGCTGATAATTTTCCACTACAGTATCTACTGAAAAAAATGACACTCCCATATCTAAAATTGTCCTATGATAAATTTTAGAAAAATAAAATATTGGATAACTTGCTATGCAAAATAAATACATGAAAATACAGGTTTTTGAGTACTGAAATAAGACTTCCACCTTACCTGATTTTTTCCAGTTTATAAAGTGATTATCCCTTAGCTAACATCTACTTGCATCTGTAAACAAGTACATGAATAGCACATAAAGAAAAATATTCCTGTATCTGATTGTTATCATATCAGCCCAGGTAGGTAGATCAGGCCAGGAAATTCCATAGGAAGTTTAGAAACTGACTATTAAAAAAAATCTTGCAAGTCTGATTGTGCTGTTCCTCTTCATCCTCATTCTTCAATGAGAGAGCAGCTGCCCTGAGCAGCTTCCACATGTTATTTTTACTTAGGCAACGTATTCTGCATAATCCATTGAGATAATCTTCCCTACACTCTGTTTATAATTAGATGTTACCCAGAAGCTCATTTTCTATGTTCTCTAATAGAACACTGTATGAATATTTTTATACCATACTATGCTCTTGTTGACGTTGTTGTTAGTTGCGAAGTTGTGTCCGACCCATTGCGACCACATGGACAACGTTCCTCCAGGCTTTCCTGTCCTCTACCATCGTCTGGAGTCCATTTAAGCTTACACCTACTGCTTCAGTGACTCTATCCAGCCACCGCTTTCTCTATCTTGTTGACATACATAGCAATTAACCCCATTTCATTAGTTTATCCACAACTCAGTGTTTCTCATCATTCCACCAATTTTCTATTATTTCCACTGCATCTATGTTCTTATTTAAACACTACTGTGGAATTCTTTCACCTCAGCTCAGAAACTTTTTTTAAAAAAGACATTCAGCTGTATTTCATGTTACTTCAGTAAATTTAGCTGCATATACTGTATTGTAAGTTAAGTCTTTAAACCTAGCTCAACTTTTGTTGACTTCACAGACATATCCATAAAATTTTCTTGACAACACTGTGGAACTGGTTTGCCATTGCCACCTTTTGGAAATGGTACAGTCATGGTGTCATGGTACAGTCTAGATAACATCTTGTTCTATATTCCTATGATATTTTCCAACCTCTTTTCATTTAGGTAAATAATATTAATTTCTTGCTAATTGCCTAAGGTTGTTGAAACACCATTTTTTTAAAAAAAAATGTTTTGCAAAAGCAATCTCTTTCTATTCTGGGTTGTAGACTTTTTGTGTATATTATTCCTTGAACAAAAATTCTACTATGTTTCTCCATGTCCTGTCATCTCACTCCTGCACTGAGATAGCACTATTGTACTTTGTCACACACTGTGTGTAAAGTCACATGTATACTTAATTTCTTATAGTTCACATGGTTGTATTATGGTTAACATGGAATTTGCAGATTTTTTTTTCTTTGTGCCCTAGGAGAGTAATATCTATTGGTACCTCCTTTCAACCTTGCAAGTAGGAGGCAAGCATCTTCATCACTAGCCCACCAAATTATATGACAATATCTCTTGCAAAAATAGTGATTTAGATCAGGGATTGTATACTTCTTTTTTGTTGTCATTAGCGATCTAGTGGCTTATTGGGGCAATCCATTTCCGACAAAGTTTACAATACTGAACAGTTGCTTATCAATTTTGCTTCAGTATTACCTATCATATTATGAAAACAAAAGGTTTTCCATCAACTGAAATTGAGAAGCCTATTTTATTTCTCCTCTAAACCTTTGACAAAGTTGAAGCTAGCTATACATTTAAGGAGAAATTGTAATATTCTAAAAAATCATAAGATTTTGTTTTTGTTATGGAGCCATTTCCCGAATGCCATTACTCTGCTAAACAATTCCCTCAACACTGTCAAACTATTCACTAAGTCTGCATTACTATTACTATTAGTCTTCTCATCATTCCTATCACCATCTCCTCCCACTTATGACTGTATGACTGTAACTTTGTTGCTTGTATCCTTACGATTTATATTGATATTGATTGGTTCCTAGTATGATTTGATTGCTTATTTTTACCCTATGATTATCATTAAGTGCGTACCTTATGATTCTTGACAAATGTATCTTGTCCTTTTATGTACATCAAGAGCATATTCACCAAAGACATATTCCTTGTGTGTCCAATCACACTTGGCCAATATTCTATTCTATTCTATTTTAAAATAGTTGAAATCTCACGAACTTTTGAGGTTCTGGACAAAATTCTCCCCAATTATAATGCTCTGGGTTAAAAATTCTCAATAAGTTTACTTTCTCAAATTCAATTGCATGGATATGTGGTGATTTCATTTAAAATCTCATAAGATTTCTGGTGACAATATTCTTTTTAGGTAGTCTTTCAAAATTTTGACGGTTAAAATTAATTTAATTTTGTGGGTTCTGTGGAACCATTAGGGAATGTGATAGATATTGAACAACTCCTACTTATTTATTTTATTTATTTATTTGTCAAACACGTATAAGATTACATGCAGACCCTCCTCGGCCAGTATGGGGCCACAAGAATGATCTTGTGCATCTTAAATGCATCTTACATCATGGGAAATGAGTCACTCAAATTTTCCCTCCTCTTGCAAACTATTGCCAGGGCTGCCATCCTGAAATTGACTTTTCTACATAAGAGACACCCTTGGAAAGCATTACCTGGTGACTTTAAAGGTAAAATGTATCTATAGCACAATACAAAAATCAGCCATAAAGAAGGAATGCAGGTACCATTAAGAACCTTGGGAAAGAAGAAATGAAAAAGGACCAAAAGACA
>JANHFM010001561.1:30953-41937 GCA_032468115.1 Grayia smithii | reverse complement strand
TATTCTATTCTATTCTATTCTATTCTATTCTATTTCTATTTCTATTTCTATTTCTATTTCTATTTCTATTTCTATTCCATTCCATTCCATTCCAAATAGTTGTTGTGAAGGTACTCTATCTTAAGAGTAGCTTCCCTGGTGGACATAACGTCTAATTGGTGCTTCTTAACATCAATCAAGTTTAAGGTGAATGGATTCCAACTTCCAGGATTGAAGTCTTGGGCGTCTGAAGTACACACATCTTTAAACTTGATTTAGATTGAGAAATCACTGAGGTACTCGACACAATTACTCGAACCAGTGGCTGCGGAGAGATTTCCTAACGGCTAATATCAATTTTGACACAACAGGGATCATTTTACTCTCCTCCAAAGTAATTTTAAAAAGTGACAGGAGAGAACGCCGCTTTCTCCAAACGATGCTTCTGTCAAGGCGGGACAGACCCAAAAAAAAAAAAAAAGACCCAAAAACCCCTCCACTGTTTTACGGCACCAATAGGAGCGCCCGCTCTCTCTGAGGCTACGCTTGCAGATCTTCCACTACCCACTACGTTTCTGGCCGTAACGATATCAGTTCCGGGACAAAGGGCAAGAGGCGGGGAACGGTTCTCCCTCAGACTATATAAAGGTGCCTCTTGAGCGTGTGCTTCCTTTGGGCGGTTGTCTGTGCTGCGGCTGCTTTTTTGTTTCCTGACTCACCGCTGTTCCCTGGGCCTCTGGTGCTCACTTCGGCCGGGATTAAGTCGGTCAGGAAGGCTTCGCGGCAACTATGGTGAGGAGGAAGCGGGGAGCCCAGCGCCGAAGGGGCGGCGGGGGTGTGTGCGTGTGTGTGTGAGGATATACGAACTCGAGCGGCACGAAAACTCCTAGGCCTGCCTGCCAGCGTGCCGCGCCTGAGTCGTGCTGGCTGGCTGGCTGGCTGGCTGACTGGCGGCTCGTGCCTTTCTCTGGCAGCCCAAAGGCCCTTCCTGACTCAGTAGAAACTGGAACAAGGCCATCCTGTACGTTGGATAGAGAAAAGGGCGAAGCCTTGTATTGGCTATTCCATGCTTGTCTTTTGTGGTCCGAGGCGACTTTTTCGTCACTTGGCTTGAAGGCCCGCGCAGGTCGGAAAGGTCCCTGCAGATGGTCCAGTAAGACCTAAATCCTGAATAGCACGGCTTCACGACCACTAACCGGAGAAAGGGCAGAGTACGAAGGAGACCTAGACCTCCACCTATTTTCATTGGATGTTATTTCAAGTTTGTTGGATGTGTTCCGATTTCTCAGAAGACTTAAAATGTACCCCGAATTGGGAACTAGAATTCTACCGAGCTAGGTATTTCCTATGTCTCCCTCCTGTTCAGATATAAGTACTGCTGTATTTCTGCATTTGCAACACGAAAACCAGGTGGTTTTCACAGACTGGAGAAAACTTAATTTTTTTTCTTAATGTATGAAGACTGATAATTAGGTTCTAAAAGAGGAAAATCGTATCACTTTATTACAATATTGTCAAATTATTGCTCCTTAATTTAAAAGCTTATGATTTTTGTATTTGAGAACATAGAACCTCGTTATAAGATAATAGATGGATTTCACAATTCTGGCTAAAATTATAGTTCAAAAAATAATTCGAGACATTATGACAGATTTGCATGTTACAGTCAATGTACTTTACATTGCTTAATTAGTTAAAAAGTGCATAATTTTGATTGTGCCTGATTAAAACAGTCCCACAGTTATGATTTCCTCTTACTAAAAGCAAACTGAGCATCCGTCAGTGGATTAGGGCAACCTGTTGTTCAAGGAATGCAGAGACTGCTGAACAGTCTGGAAAAAGTTTTATTGCAGGCATTCATCAAAAGAGCACAGGAAAATATTTAAATACTAAGATGTCATTTCTCTTATTGTGTGAAGCAGAGTATTACCCTTCTCAACAAATTGCAGAAGGCTGATAAAATATAAGTACACTTTGAAAGCTTTTTCTAGTTTTCTTTGATAGTAAGAAATGATGTCTATTACTCTACAGTTCCTAACATGTAAGCAAACCAAGAATTGAACAGTTTCTTCCACAATTGTTTGGGGGGGGGTGTGTTCCAGAAGTAGTTTGCTGTTGCTAATTTTCATTTTGGTGGTTTGTTATAGGCATTTAAAGATACTGGGAAGGCCCCTGTGGAACAAGAAGTAGCAATTCATCGAATCAGAATTACTTTGACAAGTCGCAATGTGAAGTCTCTTGAAAAGGGTATGTCACAAAATAGAACAAACATTTTTAAATGATTGGTAGTAGTTTACATGGTACTATCCAAGCTTGTGTATTCTTACACAGACATAGGGTATCAGAATAATTTTTATTGGTTCATATATTTTGTATTGAATCATATAAAGCAGCATGATGTGCTTGGGCTGTTGTATTTTTATTGATATAGAAACAAAATGTTCTACATTGGTTATATTAGTGTTACTATATAGTTGGCAATGAGGATAAAGGCTTAATTGAATTACTATGATAAATTTATACGCTATTCTGAGCCAACATCCAAAACAATACAAAGTGATCTGTATGTAACGTTTAGTTAAAATTCTTTTTTTTTTACAGTTTGTGCAGATCTCATCAGAGGTGCGAAAGAAAAAAACCTGAAAGTGAAAGGGCCTGTTCGCATGCCTACTAAGGTATCTAATTTGTAGAAAGTTTTTTTTTTCTTATATATATGTCTGTATGAGAAATAGTTTGGTTATTGAATACATCTTTTTGCTTACATTTTAGACTCTGCGAATCACTACGAGAAAAACACCATGTGGTGAAGGTTCCAAAACTTGGGATCGTTTCCAAATGCGTATACATAAGCGCCTCATTGATTTACACAGTCCTTCAGAGATTGTCAAACAGATAACTTCTATCAGCATTGAACCTGGGGTGGAAGTTGAAGTTACTATTGCTGATGCTTAAATGATTGTTACATGTATCAATAAAAGCTGTTAAGTTTTTATCATTGCTGATTGTGGTAGTGACTTTATTATGAAGATTTGAGAAGTCTACAAGTTTTAAAAAAGGAAAGTAGTGATCAAGATACAAATACAGAATTTTCTGGTTTATAAATTTGTAATGGTTTATGCAATTGAATAGACTAAATCTGTGACGGCAAACCTATGGCATGTGTGCCTGAGGTGGCACACAGAGCCCTCTCTGGGCATGTGCACCATTGCCAGCTACTCTTCCGGGTACCGTTGCACAAATGCATGCCAGCCAGCTGCTCTCTTCCGGGTTCTGGTGCTCCGGCATGTATTCCAGTTTTGGCACTGTGCCAAAAAGGTTAACCATCACTGGACTAAGTACAACACACACACATATACTGGGATCAAAATAGTGCCACTCCATAGTCTGTTTCTTGTGTGTTTTATTCTCCGGTCTGGAAATAATTTCTATGATGGACAGTTTTAACTCTTAAAAAAGGAACTAGATCTGATTTCATGATCAAAATTTGGACATTTAGCAACTGGGATGTATTTATGCAATGTCCTAAAATGGGGCAAAAAAGTCTCAAAATGGGGCAAAGCCCACTTAACTGTCTTGCTCAGCAACAAATTTTGGGCTCAATTGTAAGTTAAAAACTAGCTGCCAATTAATTGGAGTTAAATAATAATTGTTTATTATACCTTGCAAAGAATGGCTGTATGTATTTGAAGAGAAAGGAATGTTACCCCCAAATAATAGACTTTTAAGGCAGTAGTGCATAAATCGCTTCATAAGCTGGTTCATCACAGATAAAAATTCAAGGTTTACTCAGCCTTCCATCCTTTCGGGGTAGGTAAACTGAGGACCCAGATTGTTGGGGGCAATAAGCTGACTTTGTAATAATGCCGCTTGGGGGGGAGGCAATAGCCCTAATAAGCAGGCATATACAAAGAATGAAGGGATTTGCTGAGCACACTAAGTTGTGCTCAAAAAGTTGTAAGCCGCCCTGAGTCTCCGGAGAATTGGAATTTTTAAAAAAATACACATTTTGATGGGTCTTTATAAACATTTCTCAAAAATAAATACAATTTTTAAGACATCACAATTGGTTTCATAACACTAACAACATTGTGAAATAGACTTGTCATGGCTGTATCTCCTTCCCTGTTACAGAATTACGTAGACTGAGTATTTTAGAAAACCTTTACATTAGCAGTGATGTTGCATGCATAAACCACAAACCTTTTTTTTTCATTTAAGCTTGCAATAGCTTAATAGCACCTGATGAATTATAGTGTGAGCTTTGAAGTAAGCAATGATGGATGTTGAACTAAAATTTACTTGCTTATTCTATTGGACATTTGAAATTGTCCTAATTTACAGGATTGGTAGCATCAGTAATGTTATTACTCATTAAATGTGGAAAATATTTTTGCCTAATGATTTTATGGCATTCTTTTTCATTCATTTTTTTATTGCTTTGCTAATGCCCTCTAGTGGATTTTTGCAGCCACTGTAATTTTAAAAAGAAAACCAGACCAGTTCTAACTAACTGGCTGCATTGTATTTGAACTTTTCACAGGAATCTTTCTAGATGTTAACAGATGACAAAGAATGTTGATCTCGTTCAGTGCTCATTTGTAGCAGACGCTGTATTGCATGCAGTATACTATTGGATATTTATAGAAGTACAACACACTGGCATGTAAATACATATGCAAAAAAATTTTCTAGCCATATAATTTAATAAAGGGAAAACATTTCCTTGCAATATGAGGGGATGTGTAGATTATCAGATTTTTCTAACATCTGATCACCAGAAAAAGGTTGAAATTCTATAGGTATATATAAAGTTCAAATATGACTCATTGAATTTTAATACAATTCACACAATACAAAGCTCTATTTCAATAGTACTGTCTTGGATGAAAGAACTTGCTATATACGCACAATATGCAAAACCATAGTTTACATAATGTAATTATTTAATTTTTAGAATTCATATAAGAATGAGTCATGATTTATAAGCATGGTGGGTCTAAAATAGTCTAAAATCGTCTAAAATCCATTTTGGCCTCTAGGTACACGTGAAGAGAATCCATGCCAGATTGTCATTAGAAGAATATGTGTGGCAAAAAGCCTGGTTTTGTTGCAGTTGTCTATTCTCACAGCCTTTCCATGATATGCTGGACCATTAATTACATAGGTTAAAATGTAATTAGGTGGTAATGAGGTGTGCTTTTCAAATGCTAACAAATGAACACAGAGAGCATCTTGTGCAAGCATACTCCCTGATTGGCAGAAGTCACTCATGTTTCAAGCTGTAATCTTCAGTTGTATTTGGAAATGTCAGGAACTAAACGTTACATTCTGAATATAAAACAATGAGCTGCCGTCCTTTCATATACCTTTCCTTACCATTGTTACGAATCATGAGTACTATAGTCCATAGTTGCCATATAGGCAAGATAGGCAGCATGAAAATTAAATGAATAAAAAGTGCCAAATTCTGTAAATGAATTGTTACATTTCCCAGCACAACTACTAAACTATTAGATTCTTTCTTCCCTTTTCTCTTGTGTGAGCAGCTGCACCAGGTTGTCTTCTGATAAATAGGTATTTTGTAATACTGTTGTAAATGACTTGTGGCAGGTAATTGAAGAATGTGTAAGATTACTTTCATACTCTAAACCAGTGTTTCTCAATCTTACCAATTTAAGATGTATAGAATTCAACTCCCAGAATTCCCCAGCCAGTCCACACAAGTTTCTAAGGTTGAGAAACACTTTTCTAAAAATGTTAAATATATGCACCTGCTCATATTAGCCAGAACCATTTTAATGGTTCCTTTGTTTTTTACGAAGTTTAGCCTATTCTGAAGGTTCAATGAAACTACTACTTAAATAAAAAAAATACTTTCAGTAAACATCTATGGACAAACAAACTAGACCTCTTTGCTGATAACTTCTAAGTATAAATGCTTATATGCAGTATATACAATATTAACAACCCAATAACAACTTGTTTAGACAAAAGTCTGCTCAATAAAACTTACTGCAAGTATGGAGTTTACACAGCTGCCTCTCCCAGAAGTATCAGTAGGATATGGGCAGAGCATATAAGCATAAATTTACTTGCTGACTTCTAATTGGTCAGCAGGCACTTATATAAAACTTGAGGTACACAATAACTTTTGTTGGGAAAATTGGAGGAAAAAAATAAATCTTTAAATAAAAAGGAAGCGCTTCTATGTAACTTCCAGAGAAATCAAAACAGGTAAAATATAGTTCAGGATACAAACAGAAGTTTAAATATATCTCTAATAACTGAATAGGTAGAGAAAAAGAGAGCCTTATTTATGCTTATTTAGAAACTAATGATGTTTATCCTGAAAATGTTTGTGGCTAATTTGCCTGTGGTGATAAGGCAAGGTGATAAGACTAAATTATGATTTGTTTAAACCATGGTTTGCTAAATAACCTACAATGGCTGGGTTTACTCAACCTTATCAAACAAAGTAACTTAAGGTGTAATATGTGTGAAAGACCTAAAATAATTTTATATAAAGGTTAAGCTGAAATGAGGAAAATACATAAAATATGTATCCGAGTGAATAATTATAATTAAGGAGTACATTTTCTGAACAATGTTCTCTTAACATATTTTAGATTTTGAATCAATGTGTCATAGAACACAACTACCATATGGGTTACTTAGGTTCAGAAGCTCTTATCCTTTGGCATTTTACTTGTGGAGAAAGGTTTATTAGTGGTTTATTTGTGGTTTAGTAATAACAGCCTTATATGTTTTATATTTTCACAAAACCATACCAGACTAATATAACTGGGTCTAAAAAATTCTGAAAATTACTATAGAGCAATAATCTATTGCTAGTCTTAGATCCTGTTTCTCAAATAATAATGTACTCATTTAACTGGCTTCATTGATAGTTTGACACCTACAGACTAGTAACCATCAATGCCAATTTGAAAGATCTTGAATAGATATTTTCTAAGATCTGAGACTGTTGAAAGTGGCTTGATATTGAAGCCACTTTTCACTTCTGTTTATTAAATAATCCCACAAAGACTGGAAATTAATCAAATGGAGTTTACAAATTCAAGCAGACATTCTTTGGTCTGGAATTCCATTCTTATGGCTACCAGACCAGAATATAAATGAAAGACTTTTGGTTTTGAAAGTGTAGAAGCAAATCAGTTGAAGCAAAAATAGGATGTGGAGCTAAATCAAAATCAATTTTTATTTCTTACTAAAATAATGATGCAATTTTATACTGATCTTACAACCATGCAGTGATCATTACATTTCTTTTGTGATGGGCTACAAGTTTTTTGTTTGTTTGTTTGTTACCTTTAAAGCTCTACCTGGGCTAATACATCGGTATCTTAAGCCTTGGTTTAATCTTGTGCTACATATGATTTTGTTTTGTTTTGGTGAGATTTAAAGAACCATTTAACGTTAATAAAGAGAAGCTTAAATTCTGGTGATTCCATGGATACAGCTACAGTATTTGGTTTTGTACAACAACATGAAAGTGCTTAATTGTTGCCTTTATTTTTAATTTATTTATACATATTTTTATGTTACTTCAATTTTCTGCTATCTCATGGCCCTGATGTTTCCCAATGTTCTTCCAAACTCCAAGCACCTCCAAAATAAACTAGCTGAGCAAAAATAAAAAGCTCTCAAGTTGAGTATAACTTCTGACAATTTCCAAGCATTTGTGTGTGTGTGTGTGTGTTTGTGTGTGAGTACAATATATAAATGATCTGCCATTCTGCAAGAAATTTGATCACCTTCCTAGTCTATTCTGCAGCCTTAGGCTCAATCTTAGTTTGTTTCTAACCCAGCAAAGTCAACTAGCTACACTACCTGCAGTGTCTCCAAGTACTCTTAATTTAGCATTTGTGGTGAATTTTATATTCATCAGTTTGGATCCTGAATGATTAAGCATATTTGAATTGAAATCAATGGATCTTTATGATAATTAAAATTTTACATTATAATTAGTTGTCTAATAAGTGATACTAGGTTCATAACACTAACTACCACTAACTACAGTTTTTCATACAAGCTAGGATTTTTTTTTCTGATGTCATAGTAAAAAATGAATTGCCAAGAAAATTATGGTACTGCTTTCATGGGGTGTGGCATGGTAGAAGCAGTATCTCGTGAAGAATTGTCTGAAGTATCTAGTCCTGAAGAACAACAAGAAGTGAAGGTAGGTGACTTTCTGTTTAACCACTAAGGATGCTTGTCTAGGTTTCTGTGGTTTGATGTAACATACTGTATGTAAATGCTAAATTCTTTAACCCTCAAATCTATCTCATGAAAAACATTGGAGAAAGCTCCTGTCCCACTGATGAATCTTAAATTATATCAAAGAAACGAAGTGATTATGAACATAATAAACACAAAGAAAATTAGAACAATGTGTTGTTTTTGTTACATGGTTGCTTATTGTGAAAACACAATACAAGGAAAATGAAATAAGATGTATAAACTACAACTTGTTGCATTCGCAGCAAAGGCTAGGTCATAGATTCTGGTTTATAAACTACAACTGTAATTTGTAAATCTAACAAACCTCATTAGGGCATATTGTGATGCTTGTACCCTTAAAATCAGAAATATTTTTCACCTCAGTTAAATCATGAGCATGCACAGAGCTGGTTTTACTAAAAAATAATGTTTGAAAGAAGTAAATTTTTACACACAAAAATAAAATTGAGGCAATTCAGAAAATAAATGGTAGGATATTCAAGACTACTAATTCTAAAGGATAAAATAGACATTATATATTTACTAATTTCTTCTTTAAGGAATTATATCAGCCACTGAAAGTTTACTTGAGAGTTCGGCCCTTCTCAAAGGCAGAGCTTGAAAATAATGAAAACCAGGTTTGTTATACATCATTTTGAATATTCAGAACAAGTAATCTAAAAATGTTATTTTTACTATTTTGGTTTCTTTTTTTCTTTTTTTTATTTATACTTTTTATTTTTTAAAAACAACAAAACATAACAAACACAGACAAAAAGCATACATTCCTTTTTTTACTACAGTGTCGTTTCAGTAATCTATTGGTTACATTTCATCTCCTACTTTTCTTTAAATATATTTATCCTATTATCCTATTGTCTCTTATTTCTATATATTATATTTTAATATCTATTAGTTATGACTAAATATTATTTTACAAATAGTGTACTTTTTATAAGCTTTTCCTATTCCATCTTATTTACTGTTTCTATTCTCCAGCCAATTATACCATTTATTCCATGTTGTATAATATTCTGTATCCTCTTTTTCTTTTATCTCCATTGTTAGTTTATCCATTTCCGCACAGTCCAGTGTGCTTTTCTGAGCTTTCAAATTACACATTCACCTAGGACTGAATTTGTGAATGTTTACAGGCAAAGCAGTTGTTCAACCTCTTTGCTCTTTTCCTAACAGGGTTGCATTTGATGAGCAATTAAGAGTTTTGTGGAATCAGTGGCATGTCCAAAAAACCTCAGTATGGCTCCCTTTGTGATCAACTGAAATTATTCATAGCCTCAAGGAATGGGTTTACCATGTAATAGTGACAGCAATGGCACCTTCTTTTCAAAGTTAGACTTTGTTCTTTCTGGTGGAAGCAATATGGCTTTTACAAGGGGAAGGAGAAAGGAGAAAATGCTTTTCCCAAAAATGCTTTTCCAAAAGGCAACTGGATTTTCTTGGGGTCTTTTTTTTTTTTAAAAAAAAATCAGTTTATATCCCGCCCTTCTCCGGAGACTCAGGGTGGCTTACAATTTCTTAAGCACAAATCAATGTGCTTAGCAATAACAAAAGTGTTTCACTTCTCATCCAAGAATGTCAAACTCGCACAGTTACGTTGCCATCACATGATGTTTCATGATGTTTTTCCTATTCATGGAGTTGGGATGGGTGTGGCCTGTGCATGACACATCCAACCCATGGGCTGCCAGTTTGACTACCCCTAACCTATGCAATACAGATAGTCTTCAACTTATGTCCACAATCGAGCTCACAATTTCTATTGCTAAGTGTGACATTTGTGAGTTTTGCCCCATTTTACAACCTTTCTTGCCACAGCTGTTAAGTGAATCACTGCAGTTGTTATGTTAGTAATATGTTATTAAGTGAACCTGACTTTCCCATTGACTATGCTTGTCAGAAGGTTACAAAAAGTGATCACATGACCTTGGGACACTGCAACCATCAAACAGTTGCCAACTGTCTGAATTTTGATCACATGATCTTATTTTCAATGTTATTGTAAGTTTGAACAATCACTAAATGAACTGTTGTAAGTTAAGGACTAGTTGTAGTGTGATCTGGTAGCCATCAGCCACACTTTTTTTAACTTGGTACTAACTTTTATATAATTTAAAATTGTTACAAGAAATGTCCATCTGGGTTCAGTTCCAAGTGGGAAGAAAGACACTGTAAACCTGGAGACTGCTTGGAAAGATGGTTTAATGGTGGACCAGGACCACATGGTTTGAGGTCCGGGGCAAAATGAGCACACGGGTGAGAGTGGGAGAGAGATTTATACTCTCTCTTGGGCTCTGCCTTGGAGCTTCCTGTTCCTGTGTAAGAAATGTACTCTGATTGGTCGTCAGACTCCCATGGGGCTATGTGGGGGTAACTTTGTAGGTTGTAGGGCAATTTGAGTCCTAGGCCTGGTTGAATCTTGCTGGGTGATGATGTAATGAAGGGGCTTTGAGCAATTCCTATTATGGCTTAATGGCTTTGTTCTGGTTTGAATCTTGAGTGAGGGCTAATCCTATCATGTCCTGAAGGCCATGTCTTTTGTGTTGTAGATAAGCTGGCCCAGCCTTTGTCTTGTAGATAAGTTGGCACCAAAATATCTACGGGGAGGGGGGGGGTGCAGAGAGCTGAGGCTCTGAGTTTGTCTTTAGAAACAAGTTTCTCCTTTAGGGAAAAGGGGAACGTTGGTCTTACCTGAACGTTCTTTTTCATCACGCTGCGATGGAGTTCCAGTCATGGGTATTAACTC
>JANHFM010001561.1:0-13410 GCA_032468115.1 Grayia smithii | reverse complement strand
TGTGGCTCCCGGTGTTTTGTTTTCTGTGGGAAATGGGCCCAAGTGGCTCTTTGAGTGTTTAAGATTGCAGACCTCTGAGCTACTGTATCTCCAGGAATTCTATTCCGAAGTATACTTGGTAAATGGAAAACAGGAAAGTGTATCTCAGAGTACACTGAATGGCTTGTTTACTGATTGGTCACTTTTGTCATGTTTACCAGGCCACTTAACTTCATAAAATCTCTGCTCACATGAACAGAAGTATAAAAAGTTTAGAAATAAAATTATTTACAAATTCAATACTGGTAAGCCAAAACAGAAACAAGCATGAGGCATAAATTGTTTCTTGTGCTTTTTAGAATGTTTCATTTTGATTAAGGAGATAGATTTTGAATGATCATTTAAATCAAAAAAATTTGGATGGACAAAGAAGAATCATATTAAACCAACATTCAAAATAATTTTTCTTGTATTTCTAAAACTCTGTGATTTGTATGAAGCCCTAAACTATTATACAATATTATTGCTCAGGAAAGAGAAATGAAAATACTGGAGCTGAAACTAAAACTTGGAGAACAAAATAACCTGCCTTCAGAAATTCTCTCTTCAGACTCTACAGATTTGAAGATGAATTTAGGTAAGAAGTCTGTGTCCTAAGCTTGCCTACAATTCAGAATATGGGTCAGTATTCTTATCCTTGTTTGGTGTTCACAGATGTTCAATGCAAGATGATGGAAGAAACTTCAGGTGCTTTACAGAAGCCGTGTAAAGAGAGAGATGAGGTAACTTTTTTGTTTATTATAAAACATAATTTGTAATCTAAAATGTACATTATCATAATCATTCTCTTTATAAATGAAAATATATATAGCATGTAAAAAACTGTAAAAATATTGAAAAGATAGAAAAACAAATTGGTGCATAGTTCTGGAAAAAATATTTAAAACAATTTCAGTGTAGATAATTTTAGTATTATTAAACACATTTGCATATCTTGAAAGATAGGACAAGTCACCTTGAGCATTAATTTGAGTATTTCATGAACATATGAAATGATTGCAAAGGTGTGTAAAATTAACTATAGATCTTGGCCCAGTGCATGACAGCAATCTTTCCAGTGTTGTTTGATATGAGGATGAAGTGAACTGGCTCACTGCACATAGACTTTACATATTTGATATATTATAATTCTGCTATTCATTGAAGGTCCAGCTTCAATCACAAAACTAATTGTTGGCTCAAGAGCAAGGGTATCAAACTCGATTTCATTGAGAGCTGTATCAGGGTTGTGTTTGACCTAGATGTAGCCAGAGTGGGCATTGCCAGCTCAACCTCACTCGTGTCAGGTACCTGTGGTGGCCAAGTGCTTAGGCTATACTTCCCTCAGATGCTCCCTCACATTATAATCTCCCTCCCTCCCTTTTCTTCTTTTTCCTTCCCTCTTTATTCTCTTTTCTTCTTTCTTCCCCTTTTTCCTTATTCTTCATTCCTTGCTCTCTTCCCATCTTCCCTTCTTTTTCTTTTTCTTTGTCTTTCCTCTTTCCCTTTCTCCTTTCCTGTCCCTTCTTTCATGCTCAAATGCAAAAGGGGAAACATTTCTCCCTTTGTTTTGTTTTGCTAGCCCTCTGCCAGCAAAAATGGGGCCCGCGGGGCCACATATGAACCACCTCCCACTCCATTTTTGCTGGCAGAGACACCATGGGCCAGTCCTTTGCTGTTTCCAGGGCGGCCTCACGGGCCACATCTAAGCACCTCGCGGGCCTTGAGTTTGACACCTCTGCTCTAGAGGCTTTCTGGCACATGGATAGTTATCAAGAGACCAGCTGCACAACTTTTTTGCAGTCATTGCCTTACCTGCAGGCTTAGAATTTAAAGATGAATACAAAAGAAAAGCAAAGAAGTGGGGAAGAAAGTGAAATAGGTATTTCAAATTATGAAAGCCCTGTTTCATTAATCTTTAAGTGTTGGAAGACAAATGAAGAAAGTCAAGGGTTCTTTTGAAGCAAGTCCGGAGTCCTTTGGGAGTTGGGTGGCATATAAATCAAAACAAACAAACAAACAAACAAACAAACAAATAAATAAAAGTTGTAACTAAAGAACTGTACATTTGCTTTCCAACTGGCTTTTATGCCAGTGGATTGGATACAACTGCAGCATACTAGAATGCTATATTTCTAACATATCCAGATTTTATAAAACATAAACAGATTTTATAAAACATAAACATAAAACATCATGTAGCATGATGAAAGACCATAAGTTGGCAGTTGATGATAGAATCATTCTCAGTACTTTCAAACACTTTGTTTTGCAGTTAATAAACTCACTGAAATTGAAAATTCATAAGTTAAACAAAATGTTGCAAGATGCCAAAGAAGAATATAGAAAAATAGTTGAGGAGAACACTACATTATAGCAGATGGTGAGTCTTAAGGTTGGTCACATATCTGTTTAATATGTATTTAGAGCTATGTGTTCTGCTACAAGACTCAATATGCTGAGATATGCTTTCCAAAAGCTGCTTCTGTGCTCTTGGCCTTATTTAAATTTTAGCTTCTTCACTGTTATTTTGCTTTTTCAGTTAAAAAGTAATTGTGAATACATGTAATTCTTGCTTAACAATGTTAATTGAGACTTCATTTTTAAGTGACGGGATTGAAAGTCCCAAAATACATGACTGCACCACTTACGGCCAGCAGTTCTAGCAGTCCTGGTTGCCATTGTTAGGCAAGGGCTGTGTGGGTTGTTAAGTGAGAACCTTATCCTCACGTGACTGCAACTTCCAACTTTTGCCAGCTTCCCCTTGGTTTTTCTTGTATGAAGCTGTCAGAAAAGTCATAAATCACAACCACGATTTATGCTGTTCATAAGTACAAAACCTAGCCATAATTGCCATTCATGCAGAATTGTTTTAAGTTTGAACAGACACTGAATGAGTGATTATTAAAGACCACTTATAATTTTACGTATTAATTGAATAAACCATCCTACTATCTAAGCAATTCCAATATAAGACACTAAATGGAATTTCAGAGTGCAATGCTTAAAGTTACTCTGATATGAATAAATCCTGGTTGTTAATTATACTCTTTTGGAAGACTAGTCACGGGAAGCAAAATATGTACAATTTGGATATTCAATCTCACATGGTTGTTCAAGATTCAGCCATTTCCAAAAGAGTATTATTAACAACCAGGATTTATTCATATTAGAGTAACAGAGTAAGTTAGGCACTAGAATGAGAATAATATGAATGAAGCAATATTGGAGTGTCTCTTCCCCAGGAAAAAAATTAACTATTCAGTTAGGATGTGCAGTTTCGGAAGAAGCTAGGGCAGTAGGATTAAAAAGACAATGTTCTAATGCTATTTAAACAAATCTTGCTTTCATAGAAACAAGAAACTATTTGCCTTCAAAATAGGCCTAAATGTGACCATGAACCTGAAGCCACATGAAGAAGAATTAAAAGAAAGCGAAGTTCTATTAAGTACAGAAAGAATTAAACAAAATAAACCCAAAAAAGATTTATGCTTCTTTGCAAGTCTGAAATATTAGTAGCAGATGTTCCTAAGACATTGAAAGTAAAATCTGGAAAAACCTGAGGAGCCACTTTCTGCATCACCCAGATTGATGTCAGTAGCACATAAAATGAAATTATAATACTGATCAGGACATACTGAACCAAAATTTATAAAATTGGAAATCATAGGGATAAAAGCTTAATCTGAAAGGAATAAACTGTCCTGTATTTTGTTCAGGGTAATATTGGCATAAAAGTGTTCACTTGAAACAAATTGCAATTTTTATCTTCCTGATGGTGGGATTACAACCCTCAGAATTTGTCATTGTGTCAGGAAGAGTTATTCTACCAACATATTTTGTGGAAATTAATGACGGAAGCATGCTAAATAATATTTACATTAAAAATGCTACGGCTTCTTCTAAAATTCCTTCATTCCCATTTTCCTCTTTTGTAAACTTATTTTTTTAATTACTGTAATGGTGCATATAATATTTAGATCTTAACATTCACATACTTTAGGTTTATATCCATTGTGAAAATGTGCAGAAAGCTTTCCTCTGTTATTTTGCAGCCCAGGAATTCAGCCAGGACAATAATTTTTTTTTTTTAAATAAGTTTTATTAAAGTATATAAAACATTTACAAACATTGAAACATGTAAAATAAAACAACTATATTCTTATTATTCAATCTTTACAATATTTGCGTTATTTAACCGTATCTGACTTTATTCTCTACAGCGTCTCAAATTACACGTGAATCTAATTTTGAAAAATCTATGTATTACTTCTATCGACTGTATTTTTACATTTTAGGACAATAATTTTAATAATTGACATATTGTTTATATTTTGATACTGTAACTGTTTGACACCAATAAACTATATTTCTTTTGTACTTGTTCACCATCTGTCATTTTTTTCTTTTCCATATAAATGCAATAAAACATATGGAATTCCCAAGACATTAAATTTGCATAACTTTATATATTTTTGAAGACCTCTGTTTTAGGGCAAGGTGAGAAAATTGCAGTTATGACAAGGTGGGGTAGGATTGGGGCCAAAATGAATGAGTGGCTTGTCAATAAACACCATTCTTAGCTGTTTGAAATGCATTTTCCCCCTGAATCATCCATTGCAACTTGTCTCCAGAAATTGTGAGTGCTCCTTCACTAAGTGTTGTACCTTATGATTCTTGGCGAATGTATTTTGTCTTTTTATGTACACTGAGATGATTTGGCCCAAGGGCTAATCAATAAATAATGATTGACTACTCAAACTCCAGTATAATGGATCATATTCTGGAACAGATATGTAAATCCAGGAGAATTAATTTGTTAAAGAAGCTGTTCATTATTGAAATAAGGAATAAGAAATTGACCTTGGTTCATATTTTCAATAATGCTTATTTATTAAAATCACAAAAACATTGAAATTGTATTTACAAGTTGACAGTCTGATTACCAGTCTACCAAATACATTTCTTCATTAAAAGTATATAACAGTATTGACCAGCACTACTGAGCATAGGTATAATCATTGTGTTCTGATAATAATGGAGTGGTGAAAAGCATTTCAGAAGATTCACCCAAAACACTGTCCTCCCAATATATAATACAGGACGTGTGGTGGTGGGGGTTGGGGGGGTAGAATTACTGAAATCCTGATGCACAGTATTGTGAGATGTCTTTAGAAGACTACCTTATTGTTTAACATGAGTGGTGTTCTATGACTCTTGCTTCTAAACGTGTTCAGTTATTTTTCACCATATAATTTGTGTGTGCCAAAACATACTACTTTTAGTTGCAATATGCAATTGTATTTCTAAAGCTACACATTTTAGTTGGCTTTTCCCCTAAACACAGTTAATAAAATGACATAATCAGAGCGGGAATGGAATGGAAAATAGCTGTTGAATTCCAGAAAAGCACAAAAGATTATTCTAAAGTGATATCATTTTCTTCTCAATTCCAGCATATTTCATACTATCCATTTTTGAAGGATACCTTTAAAGGAAAAATTTTCAGCCATGCTTAGAGAATAGATTTTTACAAAAAAAATATGTTTTTTTTGCAAAGTAATGATAGAAAAATAAAGGGATTCCCACAGATCTTTGGCAGCTTTTCAGTAGACAAAATGGAGTTCGTATAACTTCTAGCTCAGCTGTAAAACAGACTAATTTTTTTTTCCAGATGCATGTTGCACAAGACTATTTGGAGTAACTGTTGCTTGCTTTCATGGATTTTATACAGAGGATGATCTTCTGTTATGTCATAATTCATTTCAACTAGTTGTTTACTTAATATAAATACAAAGAAAGCATCAGTGAAGAAAAAAAACTTCTAAGCCTTCAGCAAGATGTTGATAATCTCTCTTGCCCACTTGAGCTCTAGCTTTCAATTTTGGGTACCACAGCAATTAGGATATTCCAACACATGTATGTTTGAAAGAATAAAAGTATTTGCTCAATCACATTGTCTTATTAAAAGGTCCCTGCCATTTGGAAATAAGAGCAACAATTCTTTTTTTTCTCTCTATGGTTGCTGCTGATATTGTCCTTCAGTAGCTGTGTAGAAATCATCAAGGACACTCTGTAAATATTCAAACGTTGGTCTCTCTTCTGCTTTATCTTTCCAGCATGTTTTCATAATATCATAAAGCTCGGAGGGACAAGATTCCATGCATGGCATGCGATAACCACGTTGAAGGGCTGCCATTACATCAGAATTACTCATACCTGAAACAATTTTTTAAAAAAGTAAAAGTTATTTTTTAATATGGTTGGTCTTATTATATCAAAATGAGAAGAGCTGTTTTAGAAAAGGAAAAGATACATTTCTAAGGTAAAACCTTTGCTTATATCCATTTTATTTACAAAATGGACAAGAGTTGCTTCTTGGAGAAGTGCAATATTTAGGTATACTTCTTTAACCTAAATATATTATTTGTGAAAATCGTAAAAATTTCAAAATACAAAAAGGGGTATGTTGTTTTCCAAAAGCCTAATCTAAATTTCTTATTTCTAAGCTTTGAAGAAAAAGTCTTGCCACTGTATACTCAGTTAACAAGGTTGAAATGCTCCTTGTAACCTGGGAATGATTAGGACCAAACCTCAGTTGTTTTGGCCTCCGAGTATTGCAATTGGTTCTCCAGTTCAGCAATGGCAAAAATGGGCCAAAGCAAACATTTTCACCTTTGCCCACAACAATAGGAGCAATTTATCCAATTATACAAGAATAATCAGATTTACACTTTCATTGTCTAGGAAAAGATGCAACTAGTGAAGCAATCCAAGTTGTTGAATTTTAGTTACTTAATTGTGTGTTGTACTGGTGCTTTAATACGGTTTGGATAATAAAACATCGTTCCATCTGATGTAGTTGCAGCCACACTTTCCTAGCAAATTTTCTTTTACCTTTCACCAAATAACAATGTTCAATACATAGCTTTTATTGACCCTGATACTTCTCTATATAGTAGAAACAAAACAGAACAATACATAGGAAGAAGCACAAACCTGGATAAGGAATTTTTCCAAAAGTAATTATTTCATACAGAAGAACGCCAAAGGACCATACATCTGATTTAATAGTAAAAGAACCATAGTTAATGGCTTCTGGTGCTGTCCATTTGATAGGGAACTTTGCACCTATGGAAGTACAAATAATTCCATCTTAAATCTAGACATTAAAAAGTGAAAGGTAGTTAAGAAATTGGAAAGGAGTGTGAAGTGATGGGGTAATGTCTTCTAGGAAAACATGAAAACCTATTTTCCTCCTCATCCCCTGCCTTACCATGATAGTCCTTCATGAATAGACAACAAGTAGGGAAAACATGCATATCATGGCTTCTGGAATTCTTTCTACCCCTTTCCCAGCAGTGGTCACAAAAAGTCTCCATATTGTTTTCTGGTTAATGAAATAATATGCTTCCTCCACTTGTGTGACTATGATACAGGAAGTTCAGGTTGCGTACACACTCTTTGCTCTGAATTGTGCAACCAAGAGGAAGGGAGCCTTAGAATGGAGGAATTGCCAAAATTCCAGGTTGCTGCCCAAATCTCGCTTCCAGAGAAATACATTATATGTTTCCCAAAAACCCCTCCCCACCGGATTGTTTGTCCTATGGAAAATAACACATTATTCAATATATTAAATACATTAAATATATTAAAAGTTTAATTTATTACAATTTATTGATTAGAAACATCTAAGTGACCACTGGATAAAATCTGCCCCATCATTAAATATATTAAAATTAAAAAACAGTACCAACCTTCCCTGGCTGTGTATTCATTATCTTCAATTACTCTTGCGAGGCCAAAATCAGCAATTTTACACATAAGCGCGTCTGAAACTAAAACATTTGCGGCTCTAAGATCCCGATGTATGTAATTTTTTCTTTCAATATATGCCATCCCCTCTGCAATCTGCAAGAAGAGATAAAAAGGGTTTAAATTTTCTGTGTTGCTTATACCGGTATGTACAAAAATAGCTAAAAATAACTCATTAACAATAGTTTGTGTTCTATTTTAGTATGTCAGTTTTATATACAAGCCTAATATCTCCTTTTATTTGTATCTGAAGAATACTTGTAAAAGTTTATAACCTTTTGTTAAAAAGTGGTGATTGTTTAAGCAATATTTTGTAAAATTTGTCTAAAAGTTATATTTGGATCTGTTTCCAACCCAGAGACCAGCGACTTAAAGACAAGTATGACATTTTCCATTGCTTTCCAAACAATAAAAATAGAGACAAAGTGGATGGCCACTAGTTGTGTCCTATTTAAATAACTAGTATTTAAGTTATATTTTTTTAAAATACACATTATTTGATTTTGATGGAAATTGCTTGTCTAAAATTTATTATGACTGCAAATCTTTAAAGAGCACTTAATTTTATTTATTAAATAGGATTCATTATTGGACAAATTCTGTCTTTCTGAAAGATGGAAGGTGCCATCTGAATTTCTGGTAAAAAACCGCCAGAAGGTTGGGATAGGATACCAAAGAAATATATACATGTACATATGTACGTCCACAATTGAGCCCAAAATTTCTGCTGTTAAGTGAGACATTTGTTAAATGAGTTTTGTCCCATTTTACATTTCTTGCCACAGTGGTTAGGTGAACCACTGCAGTTGTTATTAACATGGTTGTTAAGTGAATCTGGTTTCCCCATTGACTTGGCTCTGCAGAAGGTTGCAAAAGGGAATCACATGACCCTGGGATGCTGCAACAGTCATAAAGAAGATCCAGTTGCCAAGCATCTGAATTTTGATCACGTGACTAAAGGTTGTTACTGTGAAAAACAGTTGTAAGTCACTTTTTCCAGTACTCTTGTATCTTCAAATGGCCACTAAATGTACTTCCTTTATGCCCCCACTCTTTCTAGTCCATATATGTAGGGAACTCCAAGGCTGTATTACGTGCATGTGCACCAAATAGGCCCAAACTATCTGAATCTGGCATGTACTTATTAGTCAAGCCATATAGAGTCTGAACTTGAACTTGAATAAACAAAGTCCCTGGAAGTCGCAGTTAACCTAAGTTGAAGCTGAATTTCAGCAACTCAAAAACTGTAATACTGTAAATAGGTGCCTGTCCACTCTTTAAAAATCAGATAAGCATATGTAAAAAGAGAAACTGTTCTCTTCTTGTTCCTCTTCTTGAGGTCAGGCAACGGAAAAACATTTGTGGTGCTTCTCATTCTACTATCATAATTGCTGAATGCTTTTTTTAAACTATGAGAAATATTCATTAAATTTAAAATAAAAATAAAATGTATGATTTTAAATTTAAAATATGATTTATAATGTTTTTGAAAACAAGGCTGGAATGTCCAGAGAAAATAATTCACTGCACTGGGAAAACAAAAAGAAAACCCCAGTTTTACACAGAGATATAAAATGCTGTTGATTTTAAACTAGTCTAGACTAAATTTATAAAATTAAGTTCATGTTCAAAGCATACTAGTTATATAGAATAACGCTATCTAGTATTTTGATCTGTGATATATACTGGCCTAAACACAATCATAATTTTTAATTGAAAACTACCTGATGCTATGAATATTTAAACCTATTTATATATATATATATTGTTCCACTGTGCTAGGTTTGAAGTGAATAACTAACAAGATAGTAATGTATTCTGGCTAGTTGCTATTTTATTTAATGAGAAAGAAAATGAGGAAGATAAGATGAAAAACTATTGGCCTTGGCTTCACTGCATCTGCTTCCTAATTGTAACAGGACCCATCCTCATAAATGAGCCTATCTTTAAGATTTCTAAACTATTTGGAAGGAGCTTCTGTTCCTTTTTCTAAATTGGCTTGAAATCACATAGACAATGCATTTACATTTTTAAAGGAATTCAGTTCCTAATGATTTTTCACAATGATCCAAAGATTAGTCATTATAGGTCTAGAATTCTCTTTTCTCAAGTTCATAAATGAGAACAAGTCTTCTTGGGAAGTCAAGTTCACACCTAGTTGGCATTTCTTGTATTTTCTTTTGTAGTAGTAAATAGTCATCGTAAGAACCTAAGGACTGCAAGAACTGTTCTGAAGCAGGGGGAAAAACACTTTTTCCTGCTATGTTGGTCCTTGAAGTTAGAATATGAATGCTTATTCCATGACATCAGAAAAGCCCAGACAACAATTCGGAATGGTTGAAAGCTTTATAAACACAATTAATTACGGCTTCATAATTGAACTGAAGTTTACATAATAATACTAGCTTTGTTAATAAACCATAATTATGGTTTTCAAGGGATACGTTTACATTCTTGTAATCAGGCTCAGCCCAGTAACATCCTATTTTACTGTGTAGTTTGGTGACAGTTTATATACGTCAATCTAATCACATAGATCTATTATTTTACTATAGCAACAAGAACACTTCTTAAATTTATATATAGTTTTGTTTACCTGAGCTGAGAAATCAATGAGCTTTGGTAGTAGTAATTTTGTCCCTTCTGTACTCTTCAGAAAATCCAGTAAGCTTCCTGTGTGAATAAAGCAAGAATATTGGCAAAAAATACAAATAAAACATTCTGATCATTTGGTTTTCCAGATTGTGCTAAAGTATGCAATTTTAGATTATGCTTCACTGACCCACAGGTGTCTGAATTTGGACCATTATGGATGAGTGCAAATTGTGAACTTTAATTTATGTTTTGTCCAGAAAAGAGCCAAGTTCCAGGAAGAAAAGCCAACAGTTCTGCCAAGATTCAGAAGTTAATGTAGACTGACTCTCTACTTCAGATCTAATGACTATCAATAAATAATATTTTTGACATAACATTTAATAATGCATACCTTTTGCCATAAATTCTGTTATAATGTAAATAGGTTCTTCTTTGGTGACTACAGCGTATAGTCTGACCAGCTTGTCATGCTGAAGTGTTTTCATCAAGTTGGCTTCTTCCATGAATGCTTGGACGGACATAGTACCAGGTTTCAAAGTTTTAACTGCCACTTTGGTATTGTTATTATAGTAACCTAGAATGAAATTAATGAGATGAATCAAAAAATAATTACTATTATTTATATTCAATTAATACAAATCTACTTAAATATCTAGACATGACACTTTTACTATGCTGAGTATATGCAAAAGTCCAACTTCATCAGGCCTGGTGTTCCTCACATGTTAATTGAGCTGGAAGAAGAAATTTGAATCTTGCATTTACTAAATGTTATTCATTGAAGCAACTTTTTTTCAGGTTTCAATACGATACAGAAAAAAGATGCTGCTGCTTTATTGTATCCATATTTCCAAATCATCACTATAGACAATTGGGGGATTAATGTGAAGAACACATTGAGCTGTTATACAGTTGAATCCTACACTTAAACCATAAGAAGGAATGTAATACTCAAGACAAATTCATATTTAATGATATCACAAAAATCCAGAAAAAAAATTGTATACATTTAATTTCTTTTATATTACGAAGCTAAATAAATATATAATTTTCTTTATTTACTTATCTGTTTCCCAAAATTATACAAAGTTGCATTTTGCCCCAGGTAATGAGTTAGGCCCATGACCACTCAAGTAAACTGACTGGTAATGATTTTAAGTCTGAATCTTCTGGGTAGTGCTTTTTGTTCCAAAGTTTTTAAAAATTTAATGTGTATTTTATGTTGTGTACTTTTTATAAATTTTATCAGAGTGCTTGCTTCCTTTTCTGTATGATCAATTCCTGTAAAAATAATAGGATATATTCCTGAGTGCACGTATTACATAATCTTTTGCACACATTTTTTTCTCAAAGCAGATACTGTCTAATGAAATAGAATTTTCTCTATTTCTCCATGAGACCTCATGTTTTAAATATAGTTCAGGATGTAAAATGTTGTGAGATTCTTTGCTGTTTTTGGTTACTGGATTAAAAAAGTTATTCTTCTATACAATAATACATAATAAAGAATTGGTATTATGCTTTAGTATCTCCCTTTCATTAACTGTCTTGGATTTCCTTGCCATACTAAAATCATTATGGAGCAAACATACATGTACTTTTGGAAAGACAAAGAAAACTGAAATCTACAGACTAATTGTGATCAGTTCTAAGACATTTCTTTATGAGTTATATGACAAGCTAATTTGCATGTTAGCAGACATGAGCAATAGCAACCTGTAGTTTGTCTCTTCAGTGCAGTAATTTTGTCATTGTCTAGCAGTTACTTAAAGGGTTACAGTAGGCCAAATTTAGACGTCAAAGTGGCTACATAAACAAGAGGAAACATCTTGAACCAGAAACACCCTCTCTTTCTTTTTTACATAAAGATGTAGGAACATAACTTCCTGAAATCGTTTCTTCCTTTTGCAGATGACAGCACTTCCCTAACCTTCATTTTGCAGAATTTTTGGTATGGCTGTACTAAATAGCAAACATCCCCAGATGATACCCGAGAAGCATATCTGCATGTCTTATATTAAATTAACAAATCAATCATCACTGTGACGGGAAGTGAAGGCATGGCCATATGGAGATGAGTTCCTAAATTGAAAAGAGACGCAGTCATTTAGTGGGCAAATGGAAACTTGACCATGTAACTGAAGTCAAGAATCATAGTCAGCCAAGATTTGTTCTGTGCTACCCAGCATTATCTGCCAAGTACCGCATAAAGCACAGTTTCATAATATGAGCAAATAGTTTTTTCTATATTCTCTGACCAAATAAATGTTCAGGGTAATTGGGCAATAACAAAGGCCCATTTGGCTTACTCATGACCTTAGAAGCTGAGACATCTGGGAATCTGGCACTATACTGGATTTTTTTGACAACTATTTGAGGGATATTGGGAAAAAGACACACACATTCTCTGACACCTTCTATAATCTCTCTTTTCTTACATGATCACTCAGTTCAATGATCCTGATCAACATCATTGTTTCTTGACTGTTAAAAGAAACCCAGTACCAGTAATTATGCTTACAAGAAGTGCCAACAAAATCACTCTTTACCGCTGCCTAGGTTCACAACAATTAAGTATCAGGATCAACTTCTCTCTCTCCTCCCCACTCACATAATTCTGAGAAAATAATTAATAGTTGAGAAACAATTACATTGCTTTCCTAGGAGACTATGAGTAAGCAATGGAGAATAGTGATGGAGCTCATAGGCCACACACACTTATTTGAACACAGAACCTCAGTTTTGGAAAAAAAATATTTCATATTTCCTAACACTCAGATTTGGCTCATTTCCTGCACTGTATCATTGAAAAGGTACATGTAGCACAAAGTGATGTAGTACATCTTTTGAATGCAAAATAATGCTCATCAATAACCTTATCCCAGCTGAGGAACAGATATCATTGTTGACAAGTATTACACTGCAACTGTCATAAATATGAGTCATTTACCAAGCATTTGAATATTTCCTGTAAGCGTTTTT
>JANHFM010001559.1:221485-231972 GCA_032468115.1 Grayia smithii | reverse complement strand
TCCACTTGCCAGCAGTAGACCCTCCCTTGGCCAGCCTGACTTTATCAACTCTCCTTCCGTCAGATGCCGCGGATAGATTAAAAGCGGAAGACAAAAAAAAAGTGCTTTCTTGCAGAAAAACCCACAACGTGGTGGCCTGGGCAATTAAATCAGCGACAGCGGCATCCTTCTTTAATCTCATGGCCCTCATCTGGCTCCAGCAGCTCCAGGCTCGCATCTCTCCTGATGATGGGAGAGTACAGCAGGACATAAACAAAATAATTGCTGCTACAGAATATTTGGCTGATGCCACCCTTAATTCTGCCAAGTTTTCAGCAAGGGCACTTGCTTCCAATGTAATTACCCGGCGCCTGGGTTGGCTACGCCACTGGCAGACGGATTTACGTTCAAAGAACCAACTATCTGCGATTCCCTTTCAGGGTGGTTCTCTTTTTGGGGAGGTGCTGGAGCCCCTCCTGATTGAAGGGCGCGACAAGCGCAAGTTCTTACCATCTCACTCACGCTGTACAGATCGCCGGTACGTCCCATCCCGTCGCCCTTCCTTTCGTCCCTGCAACTACGGATACTCGGCACCGTCCCAAGCGCAGAGTTTTCACCAACCTGATAAGTTCAGTGACAGATCTTCCTTTTGGGACAGAGGCCGCTCCTCCTATGCCAGTCGTTCCTTCCGCGGGTCAAGGTCTCGACCCTTCTGGTGCTCGCAGTGACTATCCCAAGGATATTCCCATAGGGGGACGGTTTGCCAACTTCGCCCACCACTGGTGAGCAAACTCAACAGACCTCTGGGCAATTCAAACCATCACCCTCAGCTTAAGCATAGAATTCGAATTCTTACCTCCATGGAGGTTTATTCAATGTCCCACCATACGCAATCCCATCAAACTAGGTCTGATGGAAAGGGAGATCGCCCACCTTCTCGACATCAAGGCCATAGAGCCTGTCCTCCCTCCACACCAGGGACGGGGTTTTTACTCAATCCTCTTTATTGTTCCCAAGAAGTCGGGTGGAACTCAAGCAATTCTGGACTTAAAGATGTTGAACCTTTATGTCAAATACAGGAGGTTCAAAATGCAGTTGCTCCAGAGCATTCTCACCTGCATCAGGCGCGGAGACCTGCTTGCCTCCATCGACCTGCGGGAAGCTTACCTCCACATCCCAGTCCGGCCCTCCCACAGATGGTTCCTCCATTTCTGCTTCAACAACAAGCATTATCAGTATCACGCCTTCCCCTTCAGACTCTCCTCTGCCCCCCGCACATTCACCAATCTTCTCAAGGTAGTGGCAGCACATCTTTGGTCACTCCCCATCAGGTGCCAGTTCTACTTGGACGACATCCTCATTCAGTCATCCACCCAGCTGCAGGCGAGGTTCGATATAGAGCGCACGATCATCACCCTCCAAGAATTCAGCCTCACCATAAATCTAGAAAAAAAGTCATCTGACCCAACGACCTCCCTGGAGCACCTCGGCACATGGATCGATACCCTGTTGTGTCGAGTTTTTCTCTCCCAGGACTGGATCTCCAACATCTGCCTGTCTGTGAAGAAAGTGTTGTCTCGCAAGTCGGTGCCAACTCTGTTCCTCTCCAAGCTCGGGCAGATGATTTTGTGCCTGGGCATAGTCCCATGGGCCTCTGCATACCCGGGCACTTCAGTGGCTGTTTTTGCCGAGTCAAAAGGCCGGTTCCAGCAACTCGCTCAGGCCCCTCACTGTTCCTCCATCTGTCCGCTCCTCCCTGGTGTGGTGGAGGTCCCAGGTTCTCCTTCAAGGCTCCCTATTCAAGGAACCTACCTGGGTCACTCTGACCACGGACGCCAGCCTCCATGGTTGGGGGGCCCACCTCGGCACTCTAGTGGCTCAGGGCCGTTGGTCTCCCATCGACCTCACACACGATATAAACTGGCTCGAGATGCATGCCGTTCATCTGGCCCTTTGCAAATTCCGGGTTCACCTGGAAGGCTACCATGTCTTACTCCTGATGGACAATGTGACAACCAAAGCCCATGTCAACCACCAGCGGAGCTCCAGGTCCTGGTCCCTCATGAAGGAGGCGAGGACACTTTGCTGGTGGGTGGAATGACATCTGCTATCGATCCGAGCAGATCATATATCGGGAACATCAAACTCCCGGGCAGACTGGCTCAGCAGGCAAACTCTGGACAACTCGGAGTGGAAACTACATCCCCACTTGTTCCAACAGCTGATCTCCCAGTTCGGGCTGCCGCTAGTAGATCTGTTTGCCAGTCCATTGAATTTCCAGCTCCTTCGGTACTTCACCAGGTACCCAGCCCCCGGAGTGGAGGGGGTCAATGCTCTTTGGAGCCACTGGCCTCCTGGCCTTCTATACGCCTTTCCGTCCCTTCCCTTGCTGCTGAGGGTGGTGCACAAGATCTTGGAGAAGCAGGCGGAGGTTCTTCTGGTTGCACCTTATTGGCCACGGAGGGTCTGGTTCGCGGACTTGATGTGTCTGTCCATTTCACTGCCCTGGAGGATACCACCGGAGATGGTCATTCTGTGTCAAGGGGCGGTTCACCACCCAGACCCTCACTGGCTACACCTAACTGTGTGGCACTTGAGCGGCAGATCCTGATTGAAGATAACTATCCTGACAAGGTGGCTGACGTCATCATTGCCTCTCACAGACCTTCCACCGCACGCCTTCCACCATGCCACGTGGGCTGCCTTCTGCGCCTGGTGCCGGCTGCTCCAACTGTCACCTGCTTCTGCCACGGTTCAACAGGTCCTTACCTTTTTCCATGCTGGCCTCGATAAGGGATTAGCTGTCAACACTCTCTGTCGTCAGATGGCAGCCCTCACCACCGTCCTTCCCTCCGCTTGCTATTTGTTGTTGTCGTGCCACCCTAGGGTGCCCAGGTTCTTTAGAGGTGCCGGTAATTTGCGGCCCATGGTTGTGCATCGATTTCCATCCTGGGACCTGTCCCTTGTTCTACAAGCTCTTACCTCAACTCCCTTTGAGCCACTTAAGTCTATAAAGTCTCCAGCTGCTCACCTACAAAGTATCCTTCCTTGTTGCCATCACGTCCGCCAGGCGGCTTTCCAAGATCAGAGCCCTGTCGTTGAGGGAGGACCTCTGCATTTTTCACCCGAATTGGGTCGTATTGAGACTGGACCCGACTTTTCAGCCTAAAGTCAACTCCCAGTTCCATAGAACTGCAGAATTGGTTCTCCCGGACTTCTGTCCCAAACCTGTTCAGATGTTCAGCAGGCCCTTCGGCAGTACATATGAAGAACGGCCACCTTCAGGAGGTCTGAGGTGTTATTTGTCTCATTTCAACCCTGGTCCCTCAGGTCTAAGGTGTCCCCGTCCACCATTGGACGCTGGCTTAAGGCCTGTATTTCTCTGGCCTATGAGTCACAAGGACGGCCACATCCTGGCACGCTCAAGGCACACTCCACTCAGAGTGCAGCGACCTCGGCGGCATGGGCCTCTCAGGCTTCGGTCCTGGACATCTGTAAGGCGGCCACATGGAAATCTCCGTCCCCATTTATCAAGAACTATAAGGTCGACAGATTTGCTGCGGCTGATGCCGCCTTCGGCAGGCATGTGCTCCAACATGTGATTTCTACTCCTGTTCCTCCACCCTCGACCGTGTCCCTCCCTAGGGATACATAACTTAGGCATATCCCACTGATTGAACTCTGGAGCAGCGTGATGGAAAAGGGAATGTTGGACCTACCTGAACGTTCTTTTTCATCATGCTGTGGAAGAGTTCAAACCCACCCTTGGCCTCGGGGTCGGGGATTGGGCTTATATCTGTTTGATTTTTTTCAGACTTCACAATTTCCAGTTCCAGTTCCTTCGTTAATCAAGTGGAGCCTACCAGAAAGGAGGAGGGGCTTTTATACTTCAGAAACTCAGTCACTAGCCAATAGATGAGAGTTATTACCCACTGATTGAACTCTTCCGCAGCGTGATGAAAAAGAACGTTTAGGTAGGTCCAACGTACCCTTCGCCCTTCTGTATCAGGGGTGAAATTTACTTATCTTCCCTACCGATTCGCCAATGTGCGCAGTGTCAGCTACAGAAGACATTTCCTAGTTGTCACATATTTTTAGTCTGGGATATTGGGAGGGGGGTTTGGTTGGAGCGGTAGAAACATAGTCATAACAACTTTCTGTGTTCAAGGTCGCTTATATGCATCTGCTGAAGAATGAAAGAGGAGCCATTGATTTGGTTACGTAATGAACTTGTGAGTGTGGGGCAGGGTTGTGAGCTGCTAGCTGGGTGGAGAAAACCTGAAAGCTTCCAGATTCCACAGATGTGCCAACATGACATCTCTAATAAATTGGAACTTTGAGGAACCTCAAGCCTCAGAGTTTTATTTCGTTGAGGGTGTTCCTTGGAACCCTGACACAATGTATTTCAAAATGTAACCTATAATTTGCATATAATTTCTTGAATTACTCATACTTTACAAACTTGGCTACATATTTCTATCTTATGTGTATCATAGTATTGTGCTTCTTTTATATATTTTTTGTTATGCTATTCATGTACTCTGCCATATGCTAAATAAACACAAACAAATAAAATAAATACATCTTGCAGTAAGCTTCTATGGACATGTGTTTACTTTACAAGGTTTTTCTTTAAAGTTGGCCAGTATACACTGCTGAAGGTTGCTTGAAAGTCAAGAAATGCAGTGACAGTTTGTCACATCAAATTCTCTCTTCCATTAGTTGTCTGATGATGAAAATTTGGTCACAGCATCCTTGTGTTAGGTGGAAATGGGGTGCTGTTCCTTAGTTATCTGTTCCTGCTCTTTCTGGAAGTAAATTGAATGATCCTCATGAAGACTTTTCCAATGATTGATAGAAGGCTTATATACCAGTAGGTTTGGTACTAGAGCTGTCATCTTCTTCAAAGTAATGATGTACGTACTCTTTTCCATGCAATGGAGAGATTTTCTGAGTGCCAAATGAGTCGTAACAGTCAATGCAGTCACTGAGTCAGATAGTTTCCACCAATTCTGAGTGCCTCAGTCATGACTTCATCCATTCAACTGTTTTACCATTTCTCAGTAGTTTTATTGCCACTTTTACTTTATCTATCGTGAACTCTGCATTCAAGGTCTGATTTTTCTGGTGTTTGAATGACTACTGGATTTTACTGGTGGTCTCAGCAGTTCTTTACAATTGCAAAGTTATTGAAAAAAAAATCTCATCCAAGAAATTAGTCATCTGAAGATCTTACAATATTTCATCTGCCTAGTTGATTTAGTCTTTCCCTGTTGAAATCTAAGAAGGGTAACAAACACATGGTACTTGTATTTTTGTGAAGTCATTTCCAGGTCATTGAGTTCTAGTCTGCTTTATGCCCTGCCATTAGCTGGTGGCAAATTTTATGTTTTTTATAGTAAGCTTTTTAAAAATAAGTTTTATTGATGAATGTTTACAAAGCTAAAAATATAAACATCAAACAATATATAGAGAAAAGATAAAGAAAAAAGTATTATAGGAATAAAGTGAAAAAAATAGACAACTGCTTTTGAATAGATTTTTAGATAAAGATATAAAACAAAAGACAGAAAAAAAACAACTGTAGAATTAAAAACATTATATAAATACTTTTTAATAATGTTTTCTCCCCTTCCTTTCCATTTGGAAATGTTTCTCCAACTGTTAACTAAAATATTAACATGGAGAGTTATTTGTTAGTACCTGTTTTAAATTATTTTGTCAGTTTTATTTATTTTGGTCTCTAATTCAGTGTAGTTCAGATATTACCACATTATAACATTATGACATATATCTCAAAATGTTGTAATGTGATAACCTCAAGTAATGAATTCCTTCTTGCTAACATGGTGTTCAGTGTGTCCATTCCAAGTGGATATGCAGGTGTCCAATTTTGGTATAATAAAGTAATAGTTTGTTATGTAACCAACTCTTGGCCAGCTGCAAACTTTCACTAGCATTCTGGCTAAGTTATCTGCTAGGATTGGCAAATGAGATGCTCCAAATTTGGCAGTATTTCTATGTATGACTAGTCTGCTGTCCATGGATTAATGTCTGCAGCTGGTCTCAACTATGGAATAATGTATAACAAGGAAATCTTGTTAATGCAAAATACAGCTTCAATATTAAACAAAACAGATAATTTTGATAGTCTTAAAACTCTAATAGAATAATTTGGGATTTGAACTCTACGAACCTCACAAAAATTCTTCGTGCCAGAGTTCTCTTTAAAACTGTTTCAACAATTCACCAAAAATTGATCATGAGATAATCCACAAGTGGCTCTACATTGCACTAAAATTATACCATGTAAACAGTACCATTTGTAGATGATGTGGGTGGGACTGCCAGCAAATGGGTACATATTATTATGCTAGATGGCCATGCATAATCTGTCAGTTCTTTTAGTTGAAATTTCTAATAAAACTGGGGAAAAACATCCCCAAATCCTTTTTAATGAATGCCGTTGTCAGTTTATCATCTATTTTCCTAATCACTTAAGGTTTGTTATTGCAAAATGCTCAAAAGTTGTTGTCACTGACTCAGAAGTACTTAAAAATGTGGCATCTAACAAATACAAAAATGTGGTAATTTCACAAAAGGGAGCTTTTAAAATTTCTACAATACAGCACAAGTAATCGGTCACCATTGCATTAACTATATTGCTAATGCTTTATGCCTTAGAAGTCTCATTCTGGACAGAAATATTGAATGTTTATTAAAACAAATTATATGGTCACCCATCTCACTATAGTAACTCTGGCCAATTAACCGTAATAAAACAAAACAAAAACAATTTCAAACAATTACATTAACAATTAATATTCAATATGCCAGTTGTTAAAAAAAATCCACATTAAACACTAACCAACAGGGCTACCCTGACCCCAATACTTGAGGGAAAAGTTAGGCCTTTAATGTCCTACTAAAGGCCAACAAAGTCAAGACTATCAGAATCTTGTGGGGGGCTATTCCAAAGGGCAGGCCCCACAATAGAGAAGGCACATCTTCTTGGTCTTGTGAGGGGCATTGTTTAATAAAAGAAACCAGGAGTATGGCTACCCTATTAGATCTGGTAGTGAGAAGAAATAATTGGAGGCAAAGAGTCCTGCAAATAATTTGGGCCTGGATGAGAATGAAAGGTGTCCCATTTGATTCAGCATTAATTTCTTCTGGACAGGACAGACTACTGCTAGTTTCAGAACAGATGAAACACTTTCTGAAGAAAGTGTTAACTACTTCATTTTGCCTCATTTCAAAGACTTTTCTTTTTTAATGGTCCCTTGTTTCAGTACTTTGTTTCAGTGGGATCAAGGTACTCATAGCTATTATTTATATTCAAGAAACTTCTAACTTTCTCTTTTATGTGCTTCATTTATCTGAAACAATAGGCTCTTTCACACAAAACATTAACCTGTTAAAAATATCTTTTCCAAGCAGATAAATCAATGAAACTTCCAGGATACACAATAAACACAATTACAAAGTAATTAACTAAAAACAGTAATATGAAATATGCTATGCCTTAACTCTCCTTTTCTAAAGAGAAAAAGAATGGAGACTATCCATAATTCCTGAAGGAATGCATTCCACAGTTTAAGAGTCACACAAAATAAATTTCTCCCATACTGTACCACAAGAATGATTCTGAAAATAAGGTGAATGGATTTGCTCATAAAAAAGAAGGATAAAGACAAACACTTTTATGGCTTTAAAGTCCAAATACTACTAGCTTAAATTCTGCCCAGAAATCAACTGGGCATTTTCTCAAATATTTAAGTGCAGGCACAATGTAATACAAACACTGCATGCCCATTAGCAGTCTCACACTCTGCACTATTTTCATTTTTGGGACTCCCTTCACAAGTACTGCATTAATAGGAATATTTACAGGATTCCTTGAGGCAATCTTCAACATTCATAAAATTTGATCAACTTCAAAAAAATAAATTTAAGATAATGTATAACCTGATACCAGTATTACCTGATACTGCCAGAAAATCATCAATGGAAGTGATGTCATCCACAGCATCTGTTAACACACGTACTTGCTTTTCCCATTGTTCTTTAAACAACTCCATGTTTTCTTGAGCCAGTTTACTTTGGGGCTTGGCAGCCAAAGCCAATGCTGCATTAATTACCTGCAAAGCAAAATGTCCACAGTTGTTGATTGACCAATTTTCACACCATGCCTAGTTTTCTATGAAACTGACAAGTCAACCAGCAAAAGCCATTCTCCTACGGCAGGAAGTGTCAAACTCCTGTCGTCACGGTGGCGTCATATGAAGTATTGGGACTTTCCCCCCTTCGCTAAACCGGGCGTGGCCAGCACCTGACACATCTGGCCGGCACGCTGTGAGTTTGACAGCCCTGTCCTATGGGATGGAGTGCTGAGAAAGCCAAGTGATTCAGTTAAGCTAACTAAAGATAGATTTGGATTTGATCATTTCCCAATTCCTAACGCCTATCTTATGCTACCTTACACTTATTCTTTTTTATTTTAAATCTATAGCCCACCTTTTCGACAGGGCAGCTAACAAATCAAATGCAAAAGAACTTGAACTCGCCTCCTTATGTTAATAAATTTTGGTTTCCTCAAGATGTTTTGGAGGGCTTTAGTTGGCTTATGTCAGGCAAAACCAGCCAGAACCACTCACAAATAAGCCCAAGTAAATATTTTATTGTTGATCCCTTATATTACAAAAATCTCACCAGACTGACTGACTTCCCCTTGGCAGGGCAGATGTAGACCTAAAGAGTTTGTCCTCACAAATTTTCTCCTCTGAACCGACTCTAAACTATTATGTCTCTTTATTCTCCCTGGAGGGCAGCGATTCCAACATACCCATATTTTTCGGAGTATAAGACGCACCGGAGTATAAGACCCACCTTAGTTTTTGGGGAGGAAAATAAAAGCTGGTTGGGGATGGATCTGCCTCCTGGAATACCCCCAATCAGCTGTTCCCAGAGATGAATTTTAGCAGCAGGTTCCTTGGTTATGAGCTCTGTGCCTTGCTTTTTTTCCTGCTTTTGAAACTTCTGAAACTTTGTTTCAGAAAAAACTTTTTTTCTGCCTCTGAAAGCCTCCCAAACAGAGCTTCAGAAAAAAAGTCTCTGAGGCTTTTTTTCTGTAGCTCTGTTTGGAGACTTCTTTTCTGAAGCTTCTTCCTGGAGGAAGAAAAAGAAATCTGCCTCTGCCTCCCAGCAATTTTACCTCATTACAGCAAACACCCTGCTTTACTTTCATTTTCAGCATAGTTTGATTAGCACAAGAAAAAAAAATCTCCCAGCAATTTATTTCCTTGCTGCAAAGTAGCAGAGGTCCACGCAGCCAGTAATGGCAATTGCTGCAGCCTGGAACAGCTGATCATTGGGACAATCAACGTGCTAATTAGGCTGTGCTGAAGCTAAACGGGCTGTTTCTGCTTGCTCTAAGAAGGTAAATGGATGGGAGGTAGAGGCCAAAGAGTGGGGGCCAGTGGGCGGGCGAGGCTACATTCGATGTATAAGATGCACCTAACTTTTCACCCCCTTTTAGGGAGGAAAAAGGTGTGTCTTATACTCCAAACAATATGATAAGATACTTTATGTATGCCTTCTTATAATAGTTACCAAACTATAATTTTATGCTTTCCAAATTCCCAGTAAACAGTATTCCCAAGTCTTAACTGAATTTGAACCTGAAAAAGCAAGAAATGTTCAATATTTTACTTTATAAAAATAAATTATGTTTCTTAGCAGGCACTCATACCAATATTCCAGAACAGTATTAGATTTTCCAAAAAATCAACTATAAATACTAATTTCTTTTGTTTAGATGAATAAATATATACACAAGCTATCCTGTGCTGCAAACTGCTACACTAAAAGTTCTAAGGTGGATTTAATTTGGGAAAATCTTAAATTTCAAAAGTCTTTTATTCAATGTACTGCCTTTCTGACTAAGCGTGTAGGTAAAATTGTATTTCCATGCTATCTTCAGATTTTAAAATTGCTTCAATTTTATTCCCAGCAAACTTCTGTTTTGGCCAGAAATACAATGTGCTTTTTAAAATACTTGAATATGGATGTCTGCATTTAACTTGACATTATGTCATTTGTTGGTTTGATATTTCAGGAAGCACATAATATAATGGAATAAACTGACAGTTTGGAGGCTGTATAACAGCTGAAGTAAAGCAGTAACTCCAGGATATGTCTATAAACAATTATTATTTTTCTGATATTCATTTCAGTTGTGGGGTGAAATTCAGATTTTATATTTAGTCATTGAAAGATTTGAACAGATTGGTATAATTTTAAGCTTTGTGACTTCATGATTCTTTGCACACATTTTTTACACACTTTTACAGGGATTTTTGAAGGTATGTGTTGCTAATTTAAAACTGCTGTTTAATGGACTCCTAACTGATATATAAATTAATGGCTTAGATTACCATAAATTCCGGCGTATAAGACGACTTTTTAACCCATTAAAATCTTCAGATAAGTGGGGGGTCGTCTTATAC
>JANHFM010001559.1:207375-221385 GCA_032468115.1 Grayia smithii | reverse complement strand
CTGCGCATGCGCAGGAGTGCCTCTCCGGCGCATGTTCGCATGAAGCAAGTGCACGCACCAGATGCGCGCTACGTGCACCCTGACCATGCGCGAAGCACATGCACCTTTAGAATCGGTAGGAGAGGTAAGTAGAACCCACCCCTGGTTGGTGCACCCACAGAGAAAGCTCTCTCCCTGGGGGCCGCCAGGTGACATTGCCTGGCCGACGGCACCCTGAATGAAATATCATTCATGAGAGCAGCTGGTGATGATCTCTTCCTCTTCTTCCTTATCTTCCTCCTCCTCTTCTTCTTCTACTACTTCCCTACTAATCCATAAATACAAAACTGATGTCCCTAGCTATTGGTGCTCACACAAGCAGGAAGTGGGACAAATGAAATGGATGTTGGTCCTTGGAAAGAGTTGCTTTCCACAAGCAACAGATCCATTCTTTCAAAACTTGCTCTTGGCTTTAATCAACTTCTATTGCCAAAAAGAAAAGGAAAAAAAAAGTTATGTAATTATCTTCCAGCTGGATTGGATAAACCTCGTGCTTTCGCCCAAATGTGGTGCCAGGGGAGTCCTGGAAAAACCCTCTTTGTCGGCCTTTGTATTTGAGCTTGTTACCATTGTGACTCATTCTGAAAAGCACAAAGTGTCTGTTCGTTTCATAAGAGCTTTGTGTTGAGTTTTATGTACACATCTGGGGACAATTCCTTCTTTCCTGTTCACTGATGCATCTATCTATCTATCTATCTATCTATCTATCTATCTATCTATCTATCTATCTATCTATCTATCATTTAGATAGACTAGAAGTCTGTCAATTTAGACTTGATAAGTCAGAGAATTTCCTTGTCTCTTTCCTTCCTTCCTTCCTTCCTTCCTTCCTTCCTTCCTTCCTTCCTTCCTTCCTTCCTTCCTTCCTTCCTCTAGAAAGAGTGCACAGAAGAGCAACAAAGATGATTAGGGAACTGGAGGCTGAAACATATGAAGAACAGTTGCAGGAACTGAGGATGTCTAGTTTAATGAAAGGAAGACTAGGGGAGACAGGATAGCAGTCTTCCAATATCTCAGGGGCTGCCACAAAGGAGTCAACCTATTCTCCAAAGCATCTGAGTGTAGGATAAGAAGCAATGGGTGGAAACTAATCAAGGAAAGAAACAACTTAGAACTAAGGAGAAATTTCCTGACAGTTAGTAAAACAATTAATCAGTGGAACAACTTGCCTCCAGAAGTTGTGAATGCTCCAACACTGGAAGTTTTTAAGAAGATGTTGGATAACCATTTGTCTGAAGTGGTGTAGAGTTTCCTGCCTAAGTAGGTGGTTGGACTAGAAAACCTCCAATGTCCCTTCCAACTCAGTTATTCTATTCTAAATGGATTATCTGGGACTTCTTTAATCAGTTTTCAGGTATCACCCTGAGACAGAATCAGCATTGGTCTTGTTAGTTGATGTCCTTTGGAGAATCTGGATAGAGGAAGTGCATTCATATTAATCTTTTTGGACCTGTCAGAAATCTTCAACACTGTCATGATATCAGATCAGATCAGGGAATCAACTCCACAGGAATGCTTAAACTGTATTTATTGAGATTGCTATAGTAAAATCTTGCATATTTGAGTGTGCTATACTTCTGTATACCTCAGCGGTGGGTTCTACTTACTTTTACTACTGGTTCGCAATGGGAGCGCAAAGAGTTCCACTATCACCAATATTAAAATAGCTGTAAGGTGGTGACCGAGGAAAAATTGAAAAGAGAAGTCGTTAAGTACCTTCACCTAAAAAAAAACCCTCTTAGTGTCACTTCCAGATTTTTCATTTTTATTTGTGCATGAAATCGTACATTCTATTGATTATATTACAAAAATTATATTAGAAAAATGCAAAAATAGCCCATAGGAATAAATTAGGTGCAAATAATCTTGTGAATCAGGAGACAAATAATGTACATGGATAAGCCAAGCATTTTAAGTGCCAAACTATGCTCCCAAACAGGGTTTGGTTTATCTGCACATGGATTTATCTACCAGTAAATATAGGAGTTTTCCCTTTCCCTTTAAAAAATATCAATTTATTCTGTATATACACAGTAAGCTCATTTGCAGATAAGCAGACCTCAAATTTTGAAGCAAAATACCAAGAAAATCCATGTATAAGGCAATTATGAAAATGAAAAAAAAAAATTTTTTCCATGAAAATGAAAAATTATGAAAATGTCAAGGATTGGCTTATCTATCTATGAATGGGCTTATATGCAAGTACATACAGTATTTGGTATATTTTTATAATAAGTAAATATATAAACCATAAACCAGAATAATATGCTGAAATACTAGTAGTTTAGCAAATCTTACAAGCTTGCTATATTAGGACACAGAGAACTTTAGGAAGATTCTTTTTTCTGAAAAGATAAGAGGTAGATGACGGTGTGAGAAGAGGGAAGGAAAATAACTGTACATTATAATCAATTAAAAAGGAAGACGAAAGCAAATCAATCTTGGACTTCATACCTTCTTGCCCGGCAGCATAAAAAGTAAAAAAGTATTATACCCAAAAGTGGAGCAAGGGCCTGAGAATAATTGTCTGTTCTCCATTAATCTCTTTAATCTAGATCTAGCTTTTCTCTTCGTATGCTCAGTTTTGGTTCCCAAGGCAGCATCTATCTCCAAAATTACTGAATGTAGCAAAACATCATGAAACACAGGTAACACTAGATCTGAAAGCTGCATCTCTGAAGATTCTGAGTTTAAGCATGAAATCCTGTTTATCACTTTCACAATGATAAACTAGGGGTATATTTTGCTGTTCCTGGACAGCTCCTATTACAATTGTGGTCTTTCTTCACCTTGAGTTCAGATAATCCAACAAATCTTAGCCACATATATTTTTCACTTTCATCAATACTCAAGGAAAACGATATCAGAAAATTTTTGAAAATAATGACTTTGGCAGCATCGTTGCTAAGACCTATTCTGCTCTTAGCCATCTAAATGGCCATAAGATAGGAATAAAACTCTTCCTGTCCAGCCTAAAATACAATGGCTTCTCATGTGTCAATGATTACTTTGATCCAAAACTGGGTTTGAATATCAACCTGATTCTTAGAATCCTGTTTTTCAGTGCATGGCTAGTCCATCCACATCTTAAAACAATAGTCTGAAAATTATATTATGCCTGTTGCCTCAATTTTATTGTTTACTATTACTATTTTACAAAAATGAACAAGACTCAGTGTTGTCAGTGTCTATGAGCCACATTATTGGTGCTACAATAATACATATTTCTTTGTGCCAAAGGAATAGCACAAGAGACAGTCCAGATATAATGACTGAACAGGACCTATCATGAGCTCTCGCCATATCAAACAATGATATGGTATTCTAAGGCCACAATGAAATAATCTGAAGATTTATTTTAAATTATCTTTTAAAAAAAAACCTGCTAGATTACAAGAGATCCTGAACACAAAGCTGGTTGTATCCAGAAAATAGTTTTTCATGAGAAATACAAGTCTGTAAAATCAGTAGTAAGACATGAAAGCCTTTCTTGTTGGCTTGTCTCCAAATCATCAATTTAAGATCATCCTGGTTGATCATGTTGACTAAATTATTTCCATATCCATTTGGTAGTTAACTGAAATTCAGTGATTAAATACCTGTATTTTTTGGAGTATAAGATGCACCTTAGTTTTTGGGGAGGAAAATAAGAAAAAAGCTGATTGGGGGTGGATCTGTTTCCCGGAATACCCTCAATCAGTTGTTCCCAGAAGTGAATTTTAGCATCAGGTTCCTTGGTTATGAGCTCTCTGCCTTGGTTTTTTTTCTGCCTCTGAAACTTCTGAAACTCTATTTCAGAAAAAACTGTTTTTTCTGCCTCTGAAAGCCTCCCAAACAGAGCATCAGAAAAAGTCTCTGAGGCTTCTTTTCTGAAGCTCTGTTTGGAGATTTTTTTCTGAAGCTTCTTCCGGAGGAGGCTTTTTTGCTGAAGCTTCTATCGGAGACTTTTGGGGAGACTTTTTTGCTGAAGCTTCTTTCTGAGGCTTTTTTGCTGAAGCTTCTGAAGCTTCTTTTGGAGGCTTTTTTCAGCCTCTGAAATCTCTTTTTTCAGCCTCTGAAATCTCCATTTGAGAGGCTGGGCAGGGCTGCATTTGGAGTATAAGACGCACCCTGATTTTCACCCTCTTTTTTTGTGGGGGGGGAAAAGGTGTGTCTTATACTCCAAAAAATATGGTAATTTGTGTGTTGTGGTTGTAGTAATCTATTGGTTGTTTTTGAGATGTTTTTGATGTACAGTACTGTTATCTTTTTCACAGCTTGTGTTGGTTGTGCTGTAGTGGGTAGACTGGTGAAGATTTTTACCCAGAGGTATTAGGATTTGGTCCTTGAATAAAATGCAGTCAAGTGATAGAAGTTCAAGTGATAGAAGCTGTAACTGGCTATCAGTGTAAGTGATTTGTGCTTGGCAGGGAATGAAATTGGCTTGCCATGACTGTATACTTCCTACTATAAATCCCATTAATTGGGGAACTACAATACCCTAACTAGCTGAAGTTTCTGAATGTCCTTCAAAGGCCATCTCAAGTAGTATACATTATAGTACTACTCAAGACTCATTCCTTCAAGTAAGACAGTGTTTTCTGCCAGGGGCTTCATTTCCATAGGGATGAAGAATAAAGCAAGTTTTGGGCAGGGCCAAAACCAAGGACTTGTACACACTTGTTTTCCAGGATACATTTCTTATATTAATAATATCCTTTTCTCTTTCTTTAGTAGTAAGCTTCAAGAAAAGCATCGAGAGCTTTTATGAGTGACATCATCTCTAATAGTGGGGTCTTGAAATAGTGGGTTGCATACAATTAGCCTGAGAAGAGCTATAGGTAGCTTTCCCTTACGTTGCAGTGTTCAAAACTATATCATTCCTGCTGGATCTGCTATTAAATTAAATGCTTTACACTTTTTAATAAATTACTTCAAGAAACATCCAGCTTCTTGAAAACAGCCGATAAATGTTATGTTTTTTTATAGCTACTTGAGTGAGCTTCTGATGTTCTACCTAAAAATCAACCTACCCACAAAATTGTTCTTTCAGACAATAAATTAGATTTTTCTAAAGGTACTTATGTTCCACAGCTCTAATATAAAATTGGAACATGAAAATAATGTATCAAGCTTGCAATTTACCTGAGGACACAGTGCTTCAAGCTGACTTGCTGACATATGAACCAATTTCACACCTTCTTCATTATTTGAGATAGAACAGGCCAAGTTGGCAACCTGGTAAAAAGAACACATTGATTAAATTTATATCCCATCTTTTCACTAAAATGGTTTTCAGGACAGCTAATAACAACATACAGGGAAATTTTAAAATGTAAGCATATATTCATAACATTGTAAGACTGGTGTCCTGTAATTTTTTCATAAGAATCTAATAAAATATTTTACAATTATCCATGCAAATTTGGCAATGAGGACTAGTTTAACTGAACAGATTCAATGATCTTCTTAATTTTGCCTATTGTACAAGTGAAAAACAACTTTTAACCATGTAAATCATCATCTAATTAAGGCACACTTGTTCTTTACAACATAACAAAATTAACATTTACCATTTTATGTCCTATTTGTACTTTGTTGGGGTTTTTTTTTTTTGGCTTCTTGTGGAAGATCACAATCCAACTTAGCACAGTTCAGCACAGGTGAACTCAGTCATTTATTATCTTTAAGACATGCTCACCATTAAGTTTTTTGAACTACACAACTTGTATTGCTACTTTTGTGAACTTCACTAATCAAATCTGCTGCTGAAGCCTTTTTGCGAAATAGTTGACTAGTGATAAATATAGAGAGGGAATTAGGGAGCAAGCACCCTTGGGCTATGGAGTGCTGGCAAATGTGGGAAGATGGAGAAGGCTCTGGGAGAGGAATGTGAAGAACCTGCAATGAACCACCTGCTAGAATTCCACTGACCTCATGAAGTATAAATACATGGAGAATTCTACCTATAATTGTGGTTAACCATTTAACTTCTCAGAGGAATGTGGTACATGATCGTCTTCTCTTTGTGTGCAAGCAGTTCATATGCATCCAACCTCAATGCAGAAGAGCACATACTGCTGCCAACTGGTGCAGAAAAATACCACAACCAGCTGTTTCTAGAGAATTGTGTGGAGACGTGCTGTTATCTAGGGACAAGAGCTTTCATTTGCTTTCTGGCATAGTAGTAAAAGGTCACACAAAGTTGTGTTATTTTTTTCAAGTGAAAGTGTTTTATATTTTGGAGCATGCTCTCATAGGGCTTTCTATAATGTTTATATATATTAACTGACAAGCATATGACAGCCTGCTACTGAAAGCCTTCATTTGTGCATCAAAATGCACAAAAGTGGCACAAAAAGACAAGAACAGTGTGTTTATTATTCTGGGAATTGGCAATCTTTTTCCTCCATTTTAGCAGTAATTCCCAAGAAGTTAAAGCTGACTAGCAAACCAGATGGATCTATCAGCAGAGGAAACAAGGGCAAATACAAGCCTATCTGATAACAACTCATGCTAACCATGTGCTCCATTATCAAACTAACAACTCAACCTCCCACAAGAGAAGCTGTTTAAGAACATTATTCAGGAATACAAATGCACTGCAGCAACGCAAAACACCAGAAAAAGAACACTGCCACACAATATATTCCAACAAAATGGAATACGAATGCAACTTTATCAAAATGTTCCTGACCACTCAACTACAGCACAACCAATACAATGAAAAGGATAACATTTCCATACATCAAAACATCTCAGAAACAACCAAGATGCTATTACAAACACATGGCATTACCATAGCACACAAATCAATTAAAGCCCTCAAAACATCTTAAGCAATCCAAAACACTTAGTAGCCAGAGAAGAAAAAACAAGCCAGCTACAACATACAATGTAAGGACTGTAACAGCAACTATGTAGGACAAACAGGCAGAATACTAGCAGAACATACATACCATGAGCATCAATTAGTAGTCAGAAAATACAATGAAAACTCTTCAGTCTTGAACTACATGGACACATTCACCCATAGTTTCAACTAGAAAACTGAGCATCCTAGACCAAACTTAAATCCAAAACACTAGGGAAGCTTGGCATCAGCCATCAATAGGCGCATAGAAATAAACCATATTATTCATAAGAGACAATAAAAATTAAGATGGAAACATTTTAAACATTTTTCTTCCTTGTCTGGCATTCATTCATCTTAGACAGAACTGACAACTGACAACCAGATAAGCAGGAATTAATGTTAGACAATCACACAGAAAACAATAATTTAATCAAGAAACTACCAAGTAGAAAACCACATCCCACCAATACTGGCAGGACAAGCTACTGTATATAAACAAAGAGTAAACCCTATACTCATTCACACTAATGATGTTAACTAGTTAGGTAATAAAACATGTGCAAGCAAACAACCAACAGAAGAGAGTACCAAGGACTCCATAGTTCAATCCATAGTTAGGTAATAAAACATGTGCAAGCAACCAACAGAAGAGAGTACCAAGGACTCCATAGTTCAATCCTGAATTACATATATTCCCTTTTATTGGCAGATGGCCTTATTGAATATTTTTTTCTCTCTCCTCCTCCTCTCACCAATAACAAGCAATTAAAACACATTTTAATACATTTTAATTAGAGGTAATATTTAGTGTCATGGAAATAAAGTCATAGTAGCTTTTCTACAGTTTTGGTGCTATTTCGTGCAGTTCAACTATCCCTAGGGATAGGAAAAACACTTCAAACTGAGAGCAAAATCACACAAAATTGTTTTTAGCATTTATTTACATTGTGTTTTTATCTTGTCACATTTTGAACTGCCCAGAGTCAGTTTGGAGTCAAGTGTTGCCAAAATCAAATAAGTGAATATTCTAAAACATAAAAAGTGTACTCCAAAAGCAGCAGTTTCACATTCAAATTGAGATATTTTATGAAGCTCCATGCTAAAAATTATTTGATAAAAATGCTTTACATACATCTGAATATAATTATTTCTTGATATTTATATTTTTGCTATGATCCTGGATATAGAGGTTTGTTTGTATTTTGCATGATTCCACAAGGATCATCCTACAGAGATCAATTATGCCTCATGCTGACAGAATTGATTCAATTGGTAATTAATAAATTATCAGGCTTTCTTTAAAACAAGTGTGCTATGTAGCAGTTACATATTTATATCAATTGAATTTTTATTCGTGCATAAGAACTCAACTATGAGATAAGGATCATAGATTTCTTTGCTTGCTATATTATTTGTGTTTTCATAAATATGAATATGTAAACTTAACAGCTCTCAATAAAGGAGAATATTTGTAGCTCAGTGTTGAAATGAGAGGTCCTTGGTGTTTTCTGAGCTTGCTTGTTTTCTTGCAGACATTTTCATTAACCTTAACTAGGTAACGTCAACACTGATAATGTTACCTAGTTAGGGTAATGAAACGTCTGCAAGAAAACAAGCAAGCTCAGAGAGCACCAAGGACCCTTTAACATCTCTCCAACAGAATGAGTTAACCATTAACAAAAAATTAGAAAATGCTCGGGAGCTACTTATGGCTCAGTTCTGAAATTACAATGACCACTCCCCCATGGTTGTGTGACTGCATTGTGGGCACTCAGCAATGTGGGCACATTTACACTTTTTGTAGTGTTCTACAGTCACATGACTAAGATTCATAATGTCGTGTGTCCTCCCCCCCAACAGGTATTTTTCTGGTGAAAAAAATGTCCATAGCAAACAATGAGTTTGCTTAATGAACATTGCAAAAAAAGATCATAAAATCAGGTCCGGTCATGGGATGACCTACTTTTCAACCTTAATTGCCAGGCTCAATTGAGGATTACCTGTACTGTATTCCATTATTATTACCTATTACTCTATCATAAGATTCCATATTACTACTCGCATGATTCAACATTTCTTCCTTAAATTTATTTTGTCTTCGGTCTCCTCTCTCTGAGATTTTTTTCTTTTTCTGTTAATGGACAGCAAGTTTTTTACATTGTGCTTTCTCTTTTATGTTGGGCCTTTATATTTCTTTTTCTCTCTTTTGAACTGTCCATTCCTTCTGAAGGAAAAACACCTTTGATTTGGCTCAAATTTGCTGGAGGTTTCACAATTCCAAAACACCTGTTTCCTCCCACAAACCAAGTCAAGGTTGCTGCTTCATTGGCAACTCTCCTGGGTTGAAATGTGGGGGGGGGGAGGGGAAGGGGGAGGAAGGAAAGGCTTAACTGGGAGGGAAAGAAGGCAGTGCAGGTGCCTGCAATTTTTTTTTTTAAACAGCTAGCTCTTCTACACAACCTATCCTAAAAAACCCACAATCCTGAAGGAATAGATATTGCTAAAGTTTCAGACAGCAAAATATTTGTGCTAAGCCTTGATTTCTCTTACATTTCCTCCTCTCACATTTCTTTTTCTGAAAATTATGGTGTTATATCTGTTTGATATTGTGGAATATAAAAACAAAAATAAAATATCCATATTGTAATACAGCATTCATATTCTCCTGTTTTATAGTTTTTGCCTACTTGTTTTTTTTCTAAATGTAGAAAAACATGGTGTTCTAGAGTACAACATATACAAGTAGCCCTTGACTTATGACCATTCTGAATTATGTCAGCACTCAACCAAGGGACATATGACTCCTCTCTGGAGTTACAGCCCCTGCAATCACAAGAACAAAATTCAGGTGCTTGGCAATCTCCTTGGGTTTAGGGGACACTGCAGTGGTCTTTGCCTATATCCCCCCCCCCCCTTCCCCTCATCTAAGCTGATTGGGTTCCTGCAAGCTTCCCAACTCACTGGGTCTCTGCAAGCCTGAGACTGCTTCCTATCCTGCTGGTCCAACACCCTCCTCCCTCCTTGTCAGGGCTTGTTCCACTTACTTTTTCTGTAGATCTCCTTTGGGAAGCAACCCATGGTCCTTCCCATGTGTGGTCTTCCTACACAGAGGACACATGCTGCTGTCCTGAATGTGGGCACCATTCGGGGAGCAGCTGCAATAAACTGTGTTCAGTCCCAAAATGGTGCCTACTTCTGGGATGGCACGTGACTTCTATACTGTATAAGAAGGCTGAGGGGTGGATCCACTGGTTCTCCTTACAAATGCAAACTCTCATCCCTCAAAGTGTCCAGGGACTAAGTAAGGCAGGAAGCAGCCCCAAAGCCTGCAGGCAGCCAGCAGGGTAAAAAGCAGAGTTCAGGGAGTGGAGGAGGACCAGGGCAGACCATATGTGAGTTGAGGAGGTGCTGCTGTGCAGGCCTGGCTTGTACTAGGTTTTCCTGGGCCTCCCCTAACTCCTGACACACTCCATGCTGTGCTTAACAACTCCAACAGGGACAGCAGGGATTGTGGTGGTGAAGCAAAGTGGATCACATGGGCACCTTGCTTAAAAATCACCACGACTTATGATCATAATGGACAGGCTCCATTATGGTTGTAAGTAAAAGACTATCTGTACTGATCCTTACTGCATATGCAAACCGTTCTCACAAAAAATATATAACCATGAATGATTAAATACCCCATTCTCTTTCCAGCAGGAACAGGAAAAGGAAGAAAAAAATAACAAAAGAAATGGAGTAAGAGGACACATAACACACACAGTACAAAGACAAGTAGGAGAGATAAAATTGGATGGAGGTAAGGAAGAGTTAACTGGACCAAGAAAGACTGGAAAGAAAAGCCTTGTTTTAGTGTTCTAAGATTAAAGCCACCAGCATCTCCCAGGCTCCAGCTACCGTATTTTTCAGAGTATAAGAGACATCTTTTTACCCCCCAAAAGAGGGTGAAAATCTGTGTGCATCTTATATTCTGAATGTTGCCTGAGGAGCTGCCTGCCGAGCTGCCCCCCTTTGCCGCAATTGCCGCTCACCTGCCGCCATTGCCTGCTGAACCGCCCCCACTTCGCCGCAATCGCCGCTCACCTTCCGCCGTCGCCTGCTGAACCGCCCCCTTCACCGCAATCACCACTCACCTTCCGTCGTCGCCTGCTGAGCTGCCCCCCCTTCACTGCAATCGTCGCTCACCTTCCACCATCGCCTGCTGAGCTGCCTGCCGAGCAGAGAGACGATCGGCGTGTCCGAAGTTCTTTTCGTGTTTCTGGGGATCAGGTGCTTGCCTCATGCCCGATCCATCAAGGTGACCATGGTGGCGCAACCCGAGTGTGGCAATTACCTGATCCCCAGAAATGCGAAAAACTCTTCGGATGCGCCGATTGCCTCTCCGCTTGGCAGGTGGCTCGGCAGGCGATGGCGGAAGGTGAGCGGAAATTGCAGCGAAGGGGTGGGTGGCTTGGCAGGCGATGGCAGAAGGTGAGTGGCAATTGTGGCGAAGGGGGGACAGCTCGGCAGTCGACGATGGAAGGTGAGTGGCGATTGTGGCGAAGGAGGGGCGGCTCAGCAGTCGACGGTGGAAGGTGAGCGGCGATTGCGGCGAAGGGGGAAGGGTGGTTCGGCAGGTGGCTCGGCAGGCAGCTCTGCTGTCAGGTTTGAAGACCCTTGCCCTAACCCAGAGGACTTCAAACTTGACAGCTTTAAGACTTGCGGACTTCAAGTCCCAGATTTCTAACCCAGAGGTCTTCAAACTTGACAAGGAATACTTTTTTCCTTGTTTTCAACCTTTAAAATCTAGGTGTGTCTTATACTCCGGTGTGTCTTATACTCCAAAAAATACGGTAATTAGCAGGCTTCTCTTTTCAAAGCATCAATCACAGCTCCCTCAAATTCACAGGTTTTGAAAAAGGAACAAACTAACTTCCTAATCTGAAAAGGTATTACACGTCTCCCGATTCCAGCCCCCATCCTTCCCTCTTGGAAAAAAAATAGGAGAAAATAGTTTTGTTACTTTCAAATGTCTAGAAAGGTTTACATTTTTATTCACCATGCATGGAATTTGACTTTGGAGTCTGAAACTAAGGTGATGGGAAGTTGCTCCTTTCAGTGGAGGCATACAGTTTTGGCAGGTTTGCTCTTCTGAGCTCTGACTGAATAATTAGGCTTCCAGAATAAGCACCACCAAAATATGGTTCCATCCAATGGAGTTCATCAGAATAGTGAAGAACCTGACAACAAGCATTTGCTCAGGAAATACAGTATTAATATTTCATGTAAACAAAGTCCAAGAAGTGATACTGGTTTGGCTACAAACTATAGACAAAGCATTCTTCATCACTGGGCTGATGGTCAACACTTCAATAAAAAAATATGTAAGTCCACCCAAGATTTATGCTGTAAGTAATCTCACATTTTAATATGGAAGTGATAATGAAAATAGCAAAGAATGATTTTATTGGTTTGGCAGCACCAGATCGTTGTTCCTCTGGTGGAGGTTGAATCTCCCTCTAGCTATGTTTTTTTAAAGTGGCTGTTACTCTGTCTATGCACTTGTTTATTTCCATTCATCCTTTAGTTGAAAGTTTTTCCACCTTCCTAAGCAATATAGATTGTTCAGTCTTGGGATGATAAACTTCATGAAGATCTGGTTGCCTTTGTCCCTTGATACAAATATGCAAATAAGACAAAGAACCAAAGGAAGGCAGAAGGTAGAACAGGATTTACTAAACCAAGAAGAATTTATTATTAATCTACTTATTTCCAATCTGTCATAAATCATATTGCTAAGATGAAGAAAACTGAGGTAGGGGATTAAGAAGAGATTTCGTACATGAAAAGACTCTATTTAATCTCTGGTACTAAAAATAAGTTTCTGGGCTCAAATACTAAAGTCTAATTTTGTGTTTTCTGTCAAGCGCTGACTGATGGATTTTAAGGTTCTCGTAAAAGTAAATAAGAAAGTCATTTGCCATCAGTCTGCATTCTGTCTATCCTGCACTGTTTTATGAACTAGAAAGGAACATTTATAGAAATCAACGACTAAAACATTTTTCATAGTAGGAAAGAAAGAGATATGTACTTTTATGAGAACTCGCCTAATCCAGAAATAATTAATAAGTTGGAATTGAGAAATGCTTCTTATAGTGCAGACAAGGCAAATTAAATTTCAGTATAGTTCTCTAATAATGCTTTTTGTCAAATTTGTAATTATCCTCTCAGAATCTGTCCATTACATTTTAAGAGGCACGGATGGCCTCGGGCTGACTATTGCTGCTACCAATAATCTGATGAACAAGTGTTCTATTTACTTTCATCTTCCCAGATATAACAGTAACAAATGGATAAGTATAAGTGTTTTTGTCTAAAATCTTTTGTGCCAATTTGAGCTAATGTGTTGGGTAATCTAAAATGTGATCCAGTCCAAGTGCAGATCAAGTCTTTACATTTTGCTTTAAAATTAATTAACAACTACAAAGGAATAAGGAATTAGGGTGAAGTGCAAAGATATCAAGCCTAAGAATTTATTTGCATAAAATGTATTATGCTTAACTATTTAAGTAAGCAAGTAGGTTTGGGTTTTTTGTTTGGGTGGTGGTGGTGGTGGTATTACATTTCCAAGGTATAATTCATCCTATTCCCAATCGGCTGTAAAAACCAATTGTCAAAAAGGGCTACTAGAGCATTAAGTACTCCAAACCCATCAGGTTGATATTTGTAAAGCTGTAACTTAAAGTTTATTGGCTATCCTTTGTGGAAAAAGCTAGATTGAAAAAAACTTTTATATTGCTTATAGAACACTTACAGTAAATGACTTTTCTAAAGGACCGGATTTTCAGTTACCCTCATTTTTAAACTTTTGGGCTAAGGTAAACAAGTCAAGCTCATAATCTTCATTGAGAAATAATGAATTAAAAATTTGTTCATCATCTTAAGCTGTTTTGAACACTTTACAATCATTTCTAAATTCAGAGATTTGTTCAGAGATTTGTTATTTACTTTAAAATCCTACAGTGAAATTACATGAGTGCTTACACTTTAAAAAAGGGATAACTATTCTATTATAAATACCCTGTTTCCCCCAAAATAAGACATCCCCTGATAATAAGCCCAATTGGGCTTTTGAGCGCATGGCAATAAGGCCA
>JANHFM010001559.1:189635-201274 GCA_032468115.1 Grayia smithii | reverse complement strand
GGTCCTGCAAGTACCCTGGGCCGATGCCATGTAGGGCTTTATAGGTAAGTACCAGCACCTTGAAGCGGATCCGGAGAGCCACTGATAGTGGCTAATTAAAGCAGAGATGAGTTTTTCTTTCATGAATAGTATTGTAGACACTATTTAAATAGGACAGAAACTTCTGTTCCATATATATTCATTCATTCATTCATTCATTCATTCATTCATTCATTCATTCATTCATTCATTCTCTTTCTCTCTGTGTCTCCCTCCCTTTCTCTCCCCTCACCCATACACTACAGTTCTGTGTGGCAGAAAGGATCTTCTGACTGATGTTTTACAAATGGAGGGCCAATTGTTCTTTTTTCAGTGATCTTGTCTCTCTCCTCCAGTTTGGTCCATCTTTTCTTTTTTCATTCCAAAAATAATTACTCCTTTTTCACACCCTTTCTCCATCCTGCTTTTCTTTTCTTTTCGCTGTTCAGCTAGAATGAAGATGTGTGTGTGCACTTGCATTTTTATCCAAAAGGGAATAACTTTGTGTGTGCATGTGCATGCACACACACAGAGAGAATCAATTAAAAAAAATTGGAGTGCCTTGTTTTACATACAACTAGGGATTAATTCAATTTCAGCTTTTATCCTTTTTAAGATTGTGGCTTCTGGCAAGTATCTGTAAACCAGACTAGAAACATATCATATGCATAGGTCCTTTGGAAGGGGATAAACCCTCCAGGACTGGATTCAGCAGAGGATGGTATACTTAAGACTGATATAGTAAAAATTTATGCATTAAACATAATAACTGAACATGCTCATAGGTTTTTTCCATCTCTTCATTTCTTGGACATTGTCTAAAATTTAGGGTCTCTTCCTTATGTGTACCTCCAATATTTGGAAACTATTATGCACGATTTAAAAATATGAGTTCCAAGATCTAAACTAAAAAGTAAGATAGTGGCGAGTTTAGTACTTTAGGATAGCCATTCAGAGCATGGAGCTGCCTTTCCGTAGATATTTGGAAGTCTGGCACCTTCAGTTTCACACCTCTGTGAACACATTTTCCTTCCCAATCAAAAAGTTCAGCAGAATGTTGGATCTGATTTGGAAGTTGCAAAGTAAAGGCACTTGGAAGTTTCTTTATGACTTAGAACCAGACATAAAAGTTCCACATCCCACTGTTTTTAATCTAGAACAGAAAAGGACCTCTTCAGCTAGAGATCAGCTCAAACTCTTTTCATCTTTTTTCAAAAAAGGAGGTACTTTTTCCTATTTTGTCAAGTCTGCTAACTACTAATCACTAGAAGTCAGAGTGCCTTTGGACTTTGTGTGCTTCCTTGGTTGCTTGTTGAACAGCTTCCATCATTCTAACTGTGGATGGACAAGCAGTTTTTGACTTAGCTAATAAGATCTGGTAAAATCTGTTTTTACCTCCCTAACGCCACCAGCCAAATGTAAAGATTCAGATTTAATGGTAATTTTTTTCTGAAAAGTACTGCATTCAAAATTCTAAAAACAATAACTGAAAATTCTTGATATATTATCTGCCATAAATATATGATCAAGTGTCAGGTGAAAAGGAAGTAATTTCCCAGAGAAAAATAGGTCTAGAAAAAAGTACTGTGTATCCCCGAAAATAAGCCCTCCCCTGAAAATAAGCCCTCCCTGAAAATATTTATACGCATATGTAGCCAGTACCCGTCATTTTCTCTGATTAGGGTTAGGGAGACAGGTCTGGAAATCAGGTAAGACAGCAAGAGGATTCCCATCTTGCTCCACGCGCCCCAAAATAATAATAACAACCTCCCCGAAAATAAGGCCAAGCGCTTATTTCGGGATTCAAAAAAATATAAGACAGGGTCTTATTTTCAGGGAAACATAGTAGCATAGTTACTTACACTGCTAAATCATATAGTTTTAATATCATGTGTGCATGCATATATGTATAAATACATACATACACACAGGCAGGAATGTAAAAAAATTACAGGTTACTTTACCAGTTTAAAAATTATAGCAGTGACAGAATAATATTCAAAATATAAAGTGTGAAGTTAGGCCCTATTAGCATTAATTCTTATTAACTGACCATTATATTTCAATGTTGCCAAATTTGGATAAAACTATATTACCATTTCCAAATCAAATATTTACTAGGTTATTCACATTATTTGAACTGATAACTGCAAAGCCAAGGGTGCAGTTAAATACTACTGCCTCTGGCTCACTCTTCAGTTCAATTTAAGAAATAAAAGAGCTACATATTTAATAATTAAAGATGGTACTGTCCTGTACATTTCCAGGGGCTCAGTCATTTAGAATGGAATCCACGTATGTATTGAGTATGTATACATGTTTCTAAATTCTGTCTGAACTACCCAGATGAAGAATCATCAAAGCCCAGTGCAATTGATTTTCACACACTTTACAATTTTTTAAATCTTGTCTTTTTAATATAAGCTATACATTTATAAATACATTCCCTTAAAAAACACTTTATAAGTAAATGCTACTAATTTCTAAACTGCTATATCATGTGTGAGTTTTTCCTATTAAGTTGTATTTGGGGACAGTGTGTGTGTGTGTGTGTGTGTGTTGTAATGCTCTTATGTACCACTTTTACAGTTTTCATACAGCGTATCAACACAAATACTAAATCACAAAAATCAATCTGTACAGCTTTAGATTGTAGTAATAAGCATGCAATCTACAAGACAGACTCTTGCAAAATCATTCCTATCTTCTGGATATCAGCTAAAGAATTCTTACTTTTTTTCCTCTTAGTGGTAGTCTAATCTCACAATTGAGAGTTTGCACTATAGTGCCTTAAACTGCAAAAGCTTCTGGAAAACCCAAACAAAAAGGAACGTCACAGGATGACGTCAGCCTATATACAGTTGTGTGGTAGCAGCACATAAGCAAATGCGTTCTGTACCTTAGCCCTGAAAGCTTTTCAGCAAATGCATTCAAGCGACTACAGAAGCTTCTCTCAGTGATAAGCTACCCATCTGCCATCAACAAGTTAAGAGTAAAAAGCCATAGCTGTGGAAAGCGTTTGCAATTAAGCAGCTGTACAGTATAAGAAAACCTGCCAATCAACTCAGCACTGATTCAGGAATTAACAGATCTGCCACTGGAAATCAAGGTCATGAATTCAAAGGAATATATTGGAAATGGGATGTGAAGCCTTTTTATATACTCCAAAATCAAAGAAGAGTAAAGAGAGTAAATGATTTAAAAGCTGTCAACGTTAGAGCTTTTTACAGACTCACTGTGTTGAGTCTAAAACTACGACTGAATGCAACCTCCAACGTACTCAAAAGAATGGGTAAGTTTGCATTATTTGACTTGCTTTATAATGTGCAGTTAATCTAGCTTTTGAAATGCACGTTTAGGAAGCAGTATGTTTTTAAGACTGGGAAACTGTTTATCAGTAATTTCAGTAACTTAGACATCTCTACCAAGATTTTTTAAAAATAAAAATTAAAGCTCCAAAACATGTTAATGCATGTCATTTGCAGCAATCTTTCTCTTCTTGTTCTAAGCATACCTCTGATAAGAATATCCTATTTTGTTGTTTCCCTGAATTATATTCTGCAGGCTTACATTTCAAGTGGCCATTAGGGGCTCCTATGCTGGCAGCAGTATATGCAATGAGTATTGTTTTTAAAATGCTGCCTGCCTTGGGCACGGCTTGTCCACCAAAATGCCGTTGTGAGAAGCTGCTCTTTTACTGTGACTCTCAGGGGTTTCACTCAGTGCCAAACACCACTGACAAGGGCTGTCTAGGTTTGTCATTGAGGCACAATTTTATTATGGAACTTGAAGGGGATCAGTTTGCAAGCTTCAGTCAACTTACCTGGCTTCATTTAGACCATAATCAAATTGATACAGTAAGAGAAGATGCTTTTCAAGGACTATATAAACTCAAGGAATTAATTTTAAGTTCAAACAAAATATCTTATTTACCAAACACAACTTTCAGCCAGCTGCTTAACCTGCAACATTTGGATCTCTCTTTCAATCAATTATCTGCTTTGAATCCTGAACTGTTGTATGGCCTTCGTAAACTGCAAACCCTGAGCTTACGTTCCAATTCTCTGAGGACTATTCCAGTCCGCCTGTTTTCAGACTGTCGTAGTTTGGATTTTTTGGATTTGAGCACAAATCGCTTACGAAGTTTGGCGCGCAATGGATTTGCAGGATTAACCAAACTAAGGGAGCTTCACCTAGAGCACAACCAGCTAACAAAGATTAACTTTGCTCACTTCCTTCGGCTAAGCAATCTGCACATGCTCTTCTTACAGGGGAATAAAATTAGCAACCTGACCTGTGGGATGGAATGGACCTGGAGCACTTTAGAAAAGCTAGATTTGTCTGGAAATGATATCAAAGCCATTGATACGACAGTTTTTGAAATAATGCCTAATCTTAAAATTCTCCTAATGGATAACAACAAGCTAACCACTCTGGAGTCCAAGGTTTTATATTCACTTAAAACCCTAACGACTGTGGGTCTCTCCAGCAATCCCTGGGAATGCAGCCCCAAAATATGTGCACTAGCCACATGGCTCAGTGGCTTCCAAGGTCGGTGGGAATACTCCATCCTTTGTCATACCCCAAACCATACCCAGGGAGAGGATATTCTAGATGCAGTTTATGGTTTTCAGCTTTGCTGGAATTTATCGACTGTTGTTACACCCATTGCTACAACTCACAGAGCTCCAACAACTGAATATACAAAGCGAATAAGCTCTTCAAATTTCCATGTGGGAGATAAAGAAATTTCAACCACCACAGGCATACCCTTTACCACAGAAGAACAGATGCCTGAACCAAACAATGTCATCTTCACCCAGCAGGTAATTACAGGAACAATGGCTTTATTATTTTCTTTCTTTTTTATCATTTTTGTAGTGTTCATCTCCAGGAAGTGCTGTCCTCCCACATTAAGAAAAATTAGGCAGTGTTCAATGATTCAAAGCCACAGGCAACTACGATCTCAAACACGGCTGCATATGTCAAATATGTCAGACCAAGGACCATATAATGAATATGAACCTGCCCATGAAGGACCCTTCATCATCATTAATGGCTATGGACAATGCAAATGTCAGCAGTTACCCTATAAAGAATGTGAAGTGTAATATCTACAGGTAATCTAAGAACACAAAGGAGATAAAACTTATTTTAAATTGCAGGGATCTGATACATTTTTAAAAAAACTCAAATACTGAGAAAGCCTAGATTTTTCTAAGCAACTTGTTTTGAGTGATGCAGTAGTATTTCAGGGTGTTTTTTTTTTTTTAATAAACCCACAATATTTTCAGTGTTTAAACAACAGTGTTGGCATTACATTTGCATTCCTGATGTTTGGAATCTAAATATGCTCAGCCCAAAATATGTATATTGTTTCATGTTATGTAATTATATGTGTAATTTTTTATTTTTTTACTCCCAAGCCTCCAGATATAATTTAGAAAAATAATTTGGATGAAAATATTGTTGGGTATCTATTTAATGGACTTAAGGGGGAATATTTTACCAAATGATGCATTGTAATTACTAAATTTTACCAACATTTCAACTAGTTCAGTGTTTCATAAAGTACATACTAACCAAAAAACAAAAAGATAATTTCCTTAAAAGATTGTTCTGTCTTGTGATCTACAGTACAAAGGTGCAGAAAAGAGATTTTCCAGTCTACTACAGCATGGAATTTTAGTACGATTTTAACTTCATAGTAAGAATTCAGATTTCTAAATGTGTTGCAAATTCAGAATATAGCTACTGTCACTTCTGAATGAAGATCACAATCATTACTTCAAAATATTAACCTGCTACAGCTATTCAGTAGCATTTAGTGTGGTCTCCAATTACATGAGCTTCAACTTTTGTTAAATCTGTCCTGACTTTAATGGGATACATTTCATACCAAGGAGCAACATATAAAGAAATGAACACTAAGGATTTTTTAATGCAAAAAAGCCCTCTTTCTTTTCCTCAATAAGCCTAACTGACCACTTAATACCAGAAAACTATTTTCTATATTCATTACTATTCCTCTGGCACCGAATTATTCTCACAGAATGAACTCTCAATTACCACTGTAAATTCCAACACTGGATAATTTAAATGCCAATCCAATATTCAAGGAGAGGGCTCTACTGATTGCAATATAATTAATTAATTTAATTACACTTGTGGAAAGAGAAAGAAGTTTTAAAACTCAGATTGGTAAATTTTTTTTGTGGAGAAAGATTATAATGTCATTTAAAATAGGACAAAATTTCTCTGAAAAGCAAATAATCAGTTCTTGGCTCTTGAAAATTCTAGATTTAGTGTTTATGAAACTTACTTTACTACACAATTGTGTAGTTTAAATGTAATACAATTAAGAAATTATTTAGTACAACTCTCAAATCATGAACACATAATCAAAGCTATATTTTGAAGAAAATGTACATATGTAGATCTAACCATCATGCCAAGTTCAACAACAACATTTGTTAGTGGGGAAAATAAATATTGATGCTTGGATTCTTTAAATCAGTATATAACATTGTATATTGTACTATGCTGCAAGGTTTTCAAACAAATCATCATTTTTCTGATGCGTATGCTATATAAACATCCTTGAATAAATATTGCAAAGGTTTGAACAGGGTGAAAAGGATGTAAATTTCAGACTTTAAAGCCAATGCATCAAATCCCAGTACTTGCAAGTTTTATAATCGGCATTACTTTAGCTCAATATATTGGATTGTATTACTTAATGCTCTATTAAACCAAACTATTAGTGAAAAGTAGATAAAATCTACAAATCCTCTACATGATAAGCCATTGTCTTTCAGCCATATACAGCATATTCTATGCATCTGGTAACTAGATTTTATCTGCATTGAAACATAATATCTATTAAGAATTCATGTTCCACTTATCAAATTGAGAACTGCCTATGTTTTGATCTCTATTTCCATCTACTAACTTAACAAGAACCCACTGTGTGTAAGCAAATTGGTTTGAAGGTGAAAAGAGATGTATAAACTGCAAAGATTTGGAAGGTAACTGAGTAACAATTATGTTAACATTCACATTCTAACAGAACATTTTTCTCAGTATCTTAACGACATTGGTATCTCATAAGATACTCCATCAGAATACAACCCAACATTATTTCATCAGCATTACTTAACTACTATATGGAGTTGCAACAACTGGTTTACTAATTGGTCAAAACCCTTTGTTATTACTATCCCTTCTCTTCAGGGCACTTCACCCAAGTCAGGAGATGCTGCAGGAAGTACTAGCAGCTAAGAGATTTATTTTCTCCTATGTTAATCTAATCTCTTTTCCTTCTGAATTACCTGAAAACATCTATAAAGTATAATATAATTTTCATAGTCACACAAGATTTGAGAATACAAATTTTAGCTCCTTAGCTAGTATCTCATATTATCATGCCTACATATTTGATTGTTTTAATCTAAAGAGAAAGTGCAGGACAATATTATGCATAAATTCTATAACATCAGTCATATAAGCTACATGGTACAGTTATATAATTACCAAAATATATCAGCTGTAGACCAGTTTGGTTCTAGTTATGTTAATTGGATTTCTCTACTCTACTTTTCCTTACCAGTCTAAAAAGAGGGCATTTTTTTAAAGTGACAAAACTAATAGCTACTGATATCACATTCAGTAATGCAGCAAGTATTATTTAAGACTCTGACCAGTCACAATATGTATTTTCACACTGACAGGGTCATCAAATAAAGAGTTTGAATTTATGCAAAAGCCATAGGCAAAATATTATCCACCTGATAGCAATTTAAACACAATTTTCAGTGCCCCCCCCCCAATTATTACTTATTCATGGGAATATGAATATGATATATCCTTGGCAAAGATCCAAATGCTGAATCATTAAATAAAATTTTAGGTGCTGTGCAAACCTGTACGAATTAATTCTAAACTGGTGTTAAATATGAGGCTATTGATCACACACAGCCCAAAGCATCCTATTTCTCCCAAATGCTCCAACCAAAGCTGAAATACAGATTTTTGCCATTTTTATTTAGTAGTTCTTAACAGAATGCCGTCTTGAATTACTTTATCTTCTATAGTTGATATTTCAAGTGACGGTTACAACAGTCCCAGTAGGAAAATAAATAATGGACTCATCATTTATTTTAGCACTGTTCAATCAGTCCTTGAACATATAAATTATTTCCATTATTTCAGAAAGAAAAGGTTCCTGCAAGCAAGTTCCTGAATTAAATGTTCTCGTTACTATAGGAAGAACAAGTTGTGATGGTTAATTATGTTCAATATCACCTTCCAGTCCAAGATCCAATACAAAGACTGAACTTTATAAGCTTTTACCTGGCATAGTACTGTACTATAAATTCATATTAATTTAATATTGCAGGACATATTTAGTGGGGAATCTTATTGAGACATCATATAATATAATACAAATCATGTCATCTAAATGAAAAGCAAATAATGGTCATACCTGCATCATCAATTTCAGAGATATATACTATATTTCTAATTCAGTTATCATTCTATCTCCCCCCTCAAATTTTTAAATGTTGAAAATTCAAATAATTTCTACTAGCAATATTCCAAGTGCATTTTTGATGGTGGTGGTGGGAAGTTCATAATGCAGTAAGTGCAGTGTATAAAAACATTAAAAAAATCTATACATTATAAAACTAGAAGCTGACTCTTTCTTGGTGCCCTTTCAAAATAAGAAACTGTGAATTTCATTTTCTTTCTTGGTTATAAGTTTGCTTATACCTTTCCTTATAATACAGGTTATAGAAAAATCTCTTTTTGGAATGAGCATATTGCTTTGCTTCCAAGATACAAAATTTGATGCCCTCGTGTTTTGGGTATTATCAATGTCACGGTATTATGATATCAAGTAGACATTATTTTGTTACTTATATCAGATAAATAGAAAATTTCAGTCTTACAACCTTCAAGATTTTTTCATAAGGATAACAACTTGTAGAGGACTGCCTTTTTTAAATTCCAAGAAGATAATATTAAATTTGAATAGGAAGGAGCTCAGCATCATTGAATCAAATACTTTCACAAATTTTCATATTCTTCATGTTCTCATCTGCAAATTATTTGTGAGGAACCCATGTTGGAAATAACTTCCAGTTTTATGTGCTAAGATTACTGTAATTTCCTAGGCTGTTTCATAAAACGAAGAAAAAAATTTCTTCAGATTTTACCAAATCCTTTTTTTGGCACCTCTGAACTGGACTCTGCCAATAGACATAAGGGAATGTAAAGGGATTAGTTTGATAATCCCATGTTATGAATTTTCTTATATTTATTAATCACCTGTTATTCAACATGATTTTACTGAAATCACTACATTGAGAGTAGAATCTGAGAGATGACCTTCCAGGATACAAGTGAAAAATCTTTTTTATATCAAACACCAGACTTTCCAACATAGTCAAATTGATCACTTGTACAACAAAAACAATCTCCAATTCTTCTGCCAGTTTATGTGCAGTCAGCAAGGTAAGGCTCATAGCAAATTTAATTTCTAGTACAAGTGTTTAAATAAGGAGATATAATATAAACTGTTCCATGTTTAAGTTTCTAAGTATGAGACTTAACAGTCCATGAAAGAAAAAACATCAGTCTCAAACTGCTCTGAGGCCATTGAAATACTTATACAGAAAGCACTGATAAAAAGTTCAAGAAAAAACATTTTGTAAAGGGATCAGAATGGTAAACAGATTACGTAGTCTCAGATTCTATTTTGTAAGAACAGGTTTTTGTATTTTAAATTATTTCATTCATTTAAATAGACTTAAAAGATACTAAAACATGCAACATATGTAGTTCTTAAGCCCATTTCTATTCAAGGGTCTATGTCCCTAAGAGAAATGCAGTTTAACAGAAGACCACAATAAGCATTAAGAACTAATTACCACATTTGAATTAAGAAGGAAATTATTTTTGTTAATATATGATGAGCCTAATATACATTAGAGATGCTTATCTAGGATTTTCAATCTAAAATTGAGAATAACTTCTGGGACAGACATATATTCTAATATTTAGTCATCTCAACGCATAAGTGGCTTTCAGTTATCATAATTGCTGAAATTCAGCCAACCTGACCTTAGAGGCTTTTGTTGTAAAAGCATAACACCAATCTTGCAACAAAAATTATCCAGTGTTTTCTAATAAGCATAGCTATTTGTTTAAAAGACAAGATTTATTTCTCCCTTTTCCTTGTACTGCTCTTCGCTTTTCAAATACCTAAAAGCTGCAGTATATTTCAGAAGAGCAGTTTTTCCTTCTTTTCAAGGCAGAAAAAATATCTTCGGATTAAAGACACATTTGAATACTTGGCTATTATTAATATTGCTCAGCATACACAGTATAGTAGTAGTGCTATTATATCTCACATTAAATAAGATCAGGATGTTACAGGAGAGAATGCCATTCCATCAGCAGAAAGTAAACATGAATTATTTTATATTATTTGAATGAAGCAATTCCTCTCCTCCCATAACTAGATAGCCTTGTCTTATTATAAGAGGCAGAACTGCAATTTTCTAGGTGCTGTCTTAGCTTTTTTTTTTTTTTGCTTAGAGGTTGAAAAATAACGATTTCTCCTTTCAGTAATATTAACTTTTATTCTGAGATATCCTTCAATTATTTTGGTTATATGCTCTGGAAATAGGCTAAGAGGAATTAGGCAAAAGCAATGTGCATATAATTTTCTTTTCATAAAATGAAGACAATAATTTGCTTTTTAGATACATTTTGAAATGTAACAATATTTGAATGGCCTAATTTCCTGATAGACAAGCCCATTATCAATTGAAGCTTAAAATGTCTTTGACCTTTCATTGTCTTCTCAATGCTTAAACTCTTATTAGTGCTGAAACCATTTCTTAGTTTATTAGTCACTGCATATTTTTGATTCTTCTAACAGAGAAAAAAAAGCAGAAGAGACAGAGATGCCTTGTTAATCAGAAATAGTTCCTGGCATATGTGAATTTATTTTTTTATTTTACATATTCATCTTTCGCCTTTTCTGGAAGCTCAAAGTGGTATATAAATCGTTCCCCACCAACTTGTATCCTGTAATAACTTGTAATAAGATTCCGAGAAAAAAAGATTGTCCAGTTAATGACACAAGTTCTATGGTTAAGAGAAGAACCCTGGGGTCTCTAGTGGAAGTTTAATGCACTGGCAGAAAAACTCAGAACAGCAGTCCAGCTTAGAAACTAAACATTGCTTTCAACTATGAAAATTTCCTACTGATCTATAGAATTGCAGATACTGGAAATGTTTGCTCCTTTTTTAAAAAAAATAGTCAATCTCAATGATGTGTTATTAAATAAGCTAGGTTAAAATAATCTGTCGGTTTGTTTTCTTAAATAAAGAAAAATTAAATTAAAACCAAAACCAAAAGTGTTACATCTTCTCACAGTACTGCCAGATGGCAAACACAAAATGGCTATGGTACTAAACCATAACTTTAGTATTTGATGGAGCTAAACCCATTAAAAGTTACAATACTGTAATCCAGTGGTTCTCAACCTTCCTAATGCCGTGACCCCTTAATACAGTTCCTCATGGTGTGGTGACCCCACTCAGTAGTG
>JANHFM010001559.1:117184-131021 GCA_032468115.1 Grayia smithii | reverse complement strand
TCCATATAATAAATCATGACCTTCTATATTCAATATTCTCTTTTCTGTTGAATTAAACCAATCACTAATGGCAGACAGTGCAACTGCTTCATAATATAACTTCAGATTCGGCAGTTTCAAACCACCTCTTTCCCTTACATCTTGCATTATTTTAAGTTTAATCCTTGGTTTTTGGTTTAGGTTATCATTTACGTTATCTTTTAGGTTATATGGTGACTCAGGCCAAGCAAGAAACAAAAGTTAGAAATGTTCTCAGGCCAGTTTTCAACGCCTCCCTTCCCCTCCCCCCAAAACCCCCTCTTTTTTCAGCCTTTCTTGTGGTGAAGATACAAACATGTGAGGAAACAATGTGTAAACTCATTTCTTTGGCATTAAAAAATGAATAAACAAGTTAATCGGCAAGCTGAGGTGTGAATTTTGTTGTTGCTCATGGGAGGTTGTGTGAAAACCTCAGAGTTATATTCCCTCCTCTGCTTTTCATCTTTCAACTATGTGTCATAGAAAACCAGAGTTTCTTTTTCAGCTTTCTTGATTGTGATATCCTGTCACCACCAGATAGACTTCAGTGTGTGTGTCTGTGTACATGTGTTCCTCCTTCTCCTGCTAAGGTACGTATTTATGGAGAGATATTTATGGGTCCATGCTTAGATCCATGTTTAGAAGGGTTGGGGGAGAAGTATGGAAGTAACATTGCAATCAGCAGAACAGTTCAATTATTCTAATATTTTGCTCTAATTGAGATGGGCAGAAACCAGTTTGAGAATCCTGATGGGTTTTTTTTAGCAAACACCCACTCTCGGCTGTGAGGCTGAATCCTTTTGCTGGCTTTTTGAAGCTGTGCCTTGAACAACAGGCTGATCTGGGGCGATTTTGAGGTGATTTCTTGGCACTTCTGATGTGAAAAACCCCTTTCTATCTGCCAATCTCTGCATGTAAAATAGGTCTTCTTTTGTAGCCAGATTGAGATCTACCATGCTGGTTAAGATGCTGGATTAGGAATGTCCAACTTCAATCATGGATCCTTAACCTGGATAATAGGAGGCCAATTATTTTCTTTTAGCACAGTTTATGTCGTAGGGCTGCTGCAGAAAAAAGTAGGAGGAGGAAATGAGGTCCTGCATAAAAGGCAGTGTTTATCTTAAAATAGTAAGTATGTCAAGATTGGTTGGTATTCTAAAGCCATCACCATTAATCTTTCTCAAATATTAGGTAAAGGTAAAGGTTCCCCTTGCACATATGTGCTAATCGTTCTCGACTCTATGGGGTGGTGCTCATCAAAGCCAAAGAGCCGGCGCTGTCCGAAGACGTCTCCGTGGTCATGTGGCCGGCATGACTAAACGCCAAAGGCGCTCGGAACGCTCTTACCTTCCCACCAAAGGTGGTCCCTATTTTTCTTCTTGCATTTTTTTTAACGTGCTTTCGAACTGCTAGGTTGGCAGAAGCTGGGAAAAGTAACGGGAGCTCACCCTGTTACGCGGCACTAAGGATTCGAACCACTGAACTGCCGACCTTTCGATTGACAAGCTCAGCGTCTTAGCCACTAAGCCTTTTCTCAAATATTATTTTGGGGGAAAAAGAAAAATTGCATCTAGGAATGGAAAACCAATTTACATTAACATGTTCTTTCCACAATTATGCTTATTTTATGGATCACTTCACCTTTAATGAGAAGTTTAATGTTAGAGTTTTACAGCCAATAGTATTCTTCCCCTTAATTGTGCTTCTGAGCATGTCTAATTGTTTAGTTTACCCATACATTGTACATGTCTTCCTTTATGTTTCTTTTAAAAAAAAATTAAGGATGAGAGGTGACGCATATGTGGGTATAATGGGGTGCCTCGCATGTTTTATGGACAAAAATTCTTCAGTCAAAGAATTTGCAAATAAAATTAGTGTATAAAACTTCTCATGATCTTGGATATCGATAATACTTTTTAAAAAAAAGTTATTTAGGAGAATAAAAATAGGGGTCTAGGCTGCCCTGCCAAGGGTTTTGCTCTGGCTGCCACTCTGAATGTGGAATAGAAGAGTTTGCATGTTCTAGTAGCAGTAAGTCTGCTAACTGCAGTTTGAAGCTCAACCTTTTTCAACATGTTTAAATGGAGATTGGATCTGTTCGGGTTACTGTAATAGAAGATTCCTACACTGAGCAGGAGGTTAGAATTTAGGGGTCTCTAAACTTTAAAACTTGTGGACTTCAATTTCAACTTGTTGCCGCCCCAGAATTCTGGGACTTGAAGTCCATGTCTTTTTTTAAAAAATTTTTAAATACTTTATTTACAAATTATTAAAAACTTTTTTATACATATGAAAACAATATCAGATATTGTGGTGAGTACATGTCTTAATTATATCTCAATCAATCTCATTGTATGCCTATGCTATATTTATATACAATATTTTCCGTAATTAACTAATTCTAATTTAAATACAAAAAAAAATGTAAAGAATAGATAAAACAAGAGAGAGAGTAATAAAGAAAAAAAAGGAGAACAGAAAGGGGAGGGAGGCAGTAATTTCCTATTAATTTAACTAACCAAAATTATTTATATATACACACCTAAAATATCTATTATTTTCTTTTCCCCACCCATAAATACCATCAGTCCCAATTCAGGTAGTAGTCTCCTTCTTGGTTGTTTCTTAGGAGTCTCGTAAGTTTGTCCGCTTCTGCATATTCTAGTATTTTATCTATTATAGATTTATCCGTTGCTGTCGTCTTATTTTTCCAGTCTTGGGCATACATGATCCTAGCTGCAATAATAATATGGAGAGTCAGATGCCAATTTAATTTTTCCGGTCTGTCAGGCTTAATAGCTGGAGCCCATCTTCAGGAAACTCTCTGTTTACCTGCAGTGATGGTGGTGACTGGAATGCATTGCTAGTTTTGGGCTAATGACACTCGGGTCATTAGTGAGAAAGTGCCTCTGCAACCTGGTTGTATATATGTGGGCCTTTCTCATGTCCATTTGGATATGTGCACCCTAGGGTGCATATTCCTGTGATTTCTTCATATTTTTATTGGCTACAATAGACTTCCAGTTTTTTAGGTTATGTTTTTGGAATTGGTTTATCATTGCTTTCTTTCCAGGGCTGAGAAAAAGTGACTGGCCCAAAGCCACTCATTTGACTACCACATCTAAGGTAGAACTAGAACTGAGATTTCCTTATAGTTCAGTATCTTAACCACTGGATCAAACTAGCCCTAGAGTTTCCTATCATCTAATATTATGGATGATACTTTTTTGAGTTACTTAAGCATAATTCCTTGGGAAAAAGTTTCTTATTTAGCATATAAGAATATGGGAGTAAAATAAGCTACCAGTACTTAGATTCACAACTAACCTATAAATTTGTCAGTAATGGTTTGTTGAATAAATTACAACCCATAAATATGGGCTTTAAGCATTGTGTGTGGCTTCACACACTGCATTAAGCCACAGACAAACAAATTTACATAATGGCACTGTATAAAGTGTGAATCCAGTCACTGAATGAGACCATTGCTCCCTCTACTCCAGTGCTACTCACAATGCCTGGTAAGGGCTATACAGAATTGTAAGAAGGAGATTTAACAATCTTACCCAGGAATGCCAGGAACTGACCTTCTGCATGTGAGACATGGACTCTACTTTAAAGCCAGAAAACTTTCTTTTGCAAAGGGAGATTATGTCAAGGAACCCAAGCATCTTGGCTGTCATGTCTGTTAATCTGCCTGTCGACAGACATGAAAGCAGAATTGGTTGGGCTGCAGAAATATCCAACCATTAACCAGATCTTCATACAGCAGATCTAAGTCAGGCATCCTGTGAAAGTGGCTGGATGCAGATGTAGATATAACCCTCCATAGAAGCTCCCAGATAGGACAAGTTAATCTCTTTTGCCAGAGATGGAATGTAAGACCCACAAAGGCTAAGCTTTGTTGTAATTGTGACACCCTTTGCCGCCAGCAATAAACCCAAATGTCATCTGAAGCACGACTCCCCAAAATTTTCAGGGCTCAGGCTATCAGCACTAGTGTCAGGCTGTGGTGGTGCAGTGGTTAGAATGCAGTATTGCAGGCAAACTCTGTCCACATCCTGGAGTTCGATCTTGACCCATTTGAGGTTGACACACCCTTTCATCATTCTTATGTAGTAAAAGGAGGATCCAGATTGTTGGGGGCAATATGCTGATTCTGTAAACCACTTAGAGAGGGCTGTAAAGCACTATGAAGTGGCATATAAGTCTAACAGGGGTGGGCTTTATTTAATTTAACTAGCGGTTCGCAGCGGGAGCGTGCGCACATGCCTGCTCCGCTCGCACTCTTCTGCGCATGCTGAAGTCTAAGTGCTATTTCTATTGCTATTCATGCTCTCAGAGGAGCAATTCACTCTGGTGAGATGTGATTTCTTAACAAAATAACAACCTTAGGAGTTTGACTCAGTCTGGAGACTCCCACATGTGCTTCTAAAGACTTTAATGGCTCTTCGTTCCAGGCAAATTGTTCCATTCTCCTGTTGGCTGGTTTAAAGTCCTGAGGTTGCTGTTTACAAAAACACAAATGTTTCACTTTTAAGCTAATCCTGCTTGTTTGCAAAAGCCCTTAAGGCTAATTTTAATTGCAAGTAAATGATACTTAACTACATAAATGAGAGAAAGTTCGAAGCTTCGAGCATTTCTCTGCGCTTTTTGCACCATAACAAGGAGTTAGGAAATGAATTAGCTCCAAATTGAAAAGCGTGTGTCAGGGAGGGGGTGGGGCGGAAGGTTTCAATCTGAAATCAACCAAATTTGAGACATCATCAAGGAAAGATAATCACTCTGCGGAATGACAATTAGGAACTAGCTTACAGCATTTGCGTGGAGAATTTTTAATATGCCATTAGCAGATTTGACGGCTTCGGATTTTGTACAACAACTCAGTAAGAAAGTTAATGAAAAGAGAAATCAGCCAGACCTAAGTGTCCTGCAATTAGAGTTTCTAACTGAAGTTTAATCTGGAGCTAGCCAACTGTAGTGTGTCTCCTGTTCTGCCCCAGTTGAATCCATATGCCAAATACCTAGATAGCCCACATATATGCACAGGGCCAGTCATGCTCTTGTTGGTTGTGTTTTGCTTTGTTTTGTTGAGCAAGTTACAGCTTTTGAATTGGCCCACTGTATTGAACCAAAAATAAACCCATCCACTAAAGAAATAAACCGGAAGCCTCCATGATGCTGCAGTCCACTTGCCCATCCTGACTGCTCTGACCAATCCAATCCCATAGATTTGCTCCATAGGTGGCAGGAGAAAAAGTAGGAATTCCTTTTGTCTTGGTGCCTTGGAGCCTTGTGATGGACAAGGGCATCTGAGATCCCTTGCCAGCCTTGTGATGACATAAATACGATTAGGGTTAGGAGCCGACTTGAACTCAAAGATCTGGGAGTTGTATCAAGTGCTACCCTTGCTCTACAATGATAGTATCCATAGATAATAATAATAATTTTATTTGCGGTCACAGACCAAAGTAGTATCCATAGAATAAAAAGGTATCTACGTTGATACAGGAGAAGTATCATGGAGGTATTTCATGGTGACATACTCAGATTAGGAACTGAGACACCTCATCCAGAGAAAGGATTTCTGCCTTGTAAGGCAATCGGAATGTAAGGAAAAGAAAATAGAGAATACTTATTTATCATCCCTGTGGAGTCACTACAGGTAGTCCTCAATTTGCAACCACAATTTCTGTTGCTAAGTGAAACAGTTGTGAAGTGAGTTTGGCCCCATTTATGACCTTTCTTGCCACAGTTATTACGTGAATCACTGCAAGTTGTTAAGTCAGTAACATGATTGTTAAGCGAATCTGGCTTCCCTATTGTCTTTGCTTGTCAGAAGTTCGCAAACGGTGATCACACGACCCTGGGACATTGCAACTGTCATAAATATGAGTCAGTTGCCAAGTGTCTGAATTTTGATCATGTGGATGCTGCACCAGTCACAAGTGTGAAAAATGGTCATGGTCATTTTTTTCAATACCATTGTAACTTTGAACAGTCACTAAATGAACTGCGGCAAGTTGAGGATTACCTGTACCCTGGTGGAGAATTGATGCTTATTAGTGAATTTCTGTTTTGGGCTTGCTTAGTCACCTCCTCTTTTAAGAAGACTGTTCATCTATAGCGTGGGTGTCAAACTCATGGCGTCACGTTGCTGTCACGTGAGATATTGTGACATTTTCCCCCTTCGCGAAGCTGGGGTGGGTGTGGCCTGCACTTGATGCATCCGGCCCCTGATCTATAGCAGTGTTTTTCAAGCTTGGTGACTGGAGAATTCTGGGAGTTAGACCTCTCATTTTAAAGGGTAACTTGAAAAACACTGATCTAGTATCCCAGAATTTACGATCATCTGTGCCTGTCACTTTTAAAATGTGTAATACATCTGAATGACGTGCTGTGAAAGTTTCATTCAATGCTCTTTTGCTCCCTTGATTCTCATGAGTTGCTTTCTAGTGTGACTAGTAAGCTTTCGATTGCAACAGCGCAGAAATCACTCTTTGTGTGAATATTTGTGTTTGAGAGAGGGAAACCAAATCTGTGCTATCTGACAAGCTGTTGAAAGAATGTTCTTAAGTATGATCTTTTCATGCAGGAAACCAAGTACCTTCCAGATGTTTGGGGCCTAAATTCTTACTGTTGACGGTGGCCTTCTTGATAAAAATAATCTTCTCCCATGAAAGAATAGAGAGTAAATTAGATAAGGAATTGAGATGGTGTAGAAATATGCAGAATTATGCAGAGTTTCTGCACAGCATCAAGGCAATGGGCAGCAGCTCCACTGAAACCAAACAAAAGACTTTGATGTCACTTCTAAACCTTTTTCTGTTCTTGTCCTAGACCTAGGCAATATCTCTTTTCTGAGAGTTGGAAATCTTAAAACAACTTATTATGCTAATTGTGGAATCTATCTATCATCCGTCTGTCCATCCATCTCTCTCTCTCTCTCTCTCTCTCCATCCCTATCTATCTATCTATCTATCTATCTATCTATCTATCTATCTATCTATCTATCTATCTATCTAGCTACCTAGCTATCTAGCTATCTAGCTATCTAGCTATCTAGCTATCTAGCTATCTAGCTATCTAGCTATCTAGCTATCTATCATCTAGCTATCTAGCTATCTATCCTATCTATTGTGGCTTCAAGTGATTGCTGTTTAGGTAAGTCCCTGCAGTTTTTTTTGGCAAGTTTTTTGAAAAAGGTTTGCTATTGGCTCTCTTTAGAGCTGAGAAAGAGTGACTGACCTATGTTCACCAAGCAGGCTTCATGTCTAAGACAGGACTAGAAGGATTTATATCAAACTGGCTTTCCAATCTGCCCAGATTAAACCTAACTCTTTTCTCTACTTGCATAGCATACTATTCTTGTCATTGTTGAAAGCTGTTGCTATTATTGAAACTCATTGTGTTTTTAAAAGTGCTACAGAGAGAATTTCTTCTGCAACTATTGACCATTCTGAATGGATTTAATACAATTGCCTTTTCCATCAATTGAGTCACTTGTGATATTACAAAGCAGTATCACAGAATAAACAATGTAAATTCTGTTTATATTGTAAAACTGTTTTATTCCTATGACATAAATATCTCTGTACTATTCAAAGTTGCTAGCTCTGCTGAAGAACAAAGAGAAAACAATTGCCCCTGGCTTGTTGAGTAAGTTGGTGAATGATGTTTGGTGGTAGTTCAAAATTACTCTTGAAAAAATTGTATTCTCTTGTTTCCCAGTCTTCTCATATCTTTTATGCAGTACCGATCTTTCCCTTGATTTGAACTGGTAAACATTATTGCTACATATTGTATGGTGTTCAAGTAGGTTCACTGAGACAAAAATCCCACTGACTTGAACTGGTAAACATTATTGCTGCATATTGCATGCTGTTGTAGCAGGGTCACTGAGACAAAAATCCCATTGATTGGTTCTCTATTTTGTGTGATGAACTGATAAACATTATCCGCTAGCAGTGGTGGAATTATTTTTTTTTACTACTGGTTCTGTGGGCGTGGCTTGATGGGCATGGTGTGGCTTGATGGGCATGGCTTGATGGGCATGGCAAGGGAAGGATACAGCAAAATCTCCATTCCCACCCCGCTCCAGGGGAAAGATACTGCAAAATCCCCATTCCCTCTCCATTCTTGGGGTAAGGATATTGCAAAATCTCTATTCCCATGCCACTCTGGGGCCAGCTAGAGGTGGTATTTGCTGGTTCTCTGAACTACTCAAAATTTCTGCTACTGGTTCTCCAGAACCTGCCAGAACCTGCTGGATTTCACCCCTGGAATTGCCCTAAGCTTCTGGGCAGATACAAGATGTTATTGGTTTGCCCATAATAACCTGTTCAAACCTATTGAAAGAGACCTAAAAATATAAATCATAAATGCTACAGCATAGATTTTAATGAACATACACACATAAAAATAAAACTCCAATTGCAATTTTTAAGTAAAATATCTACCTATACTTTAGGTTTGAAGCTAATGTCCTTTTCCTTGTTCCCATGGAATTGTCCCCGCTCCCTGGAGATCTTTTCTATTTCATCAGAGGCAGAAAAGGTTTCTCCCTTTTCCCCAACGTTCATATATGCCTTTTGCTCTTTTTTCTTCTGGACTTCAGAGACTGCCCTAGTTTGAAAAAGAGAAAAGCTGTTCTTCTCAGAAGAAGGAATCTGGGGGAAGTAGAGTGACCCTTTTTGCTGTACACTAAAGTATCTTATCTTCTTTAGAAGTCTCAGCAGACAAATGTGGACTGTGCAGAGTATGGAATATGCAGTTGACAATCTGGAGTCCTCTGAAAGCAAGTTAGCTTCACAACAACATTATTTAAAAATAGTAAATTAGCAGAACAGGAAAAGATATCGGCTACAAATTCCTTCCTCACCACTTCATATTTTTTTGCAGGAAGGAATGCCCACAAACCACTTAGATATCCCCCACTAGGGATATATAATCCCTTCCATTTCACTTTAGGATTTGAACACAGAAGCTACAGTTTTATCTTCTCGGCTTTTATACTTTCTCTTAGTGAAGGAATTTTAGCTCCAAGAGTTCCCAGCCAATACAGATAGTCCTTGACTTATGATCACAGTTGTGCCCTAAATTTCTGGTGTAAGCAAGGCAGTTGTTAAGTGAGTTGTGCCTCATTTTATGAGTTTGCCAAAGTTGTGAAGCAATTCTTTGCAGTCATTAAGTGAATCTGGCTTTCCCTTTTGACTTTGATTGTAGTAAGCCAGCTGGGAAGGCTACAAATAGTAACCACACAATCCTGGAACATTGCAACTATTATAAATATATGCCAGTTGCCCAGCACCAAATTTTGATCACATGACCATGGGGAAGTGCAATGGTTGTAAGTGTTAAAAACGGCCATACATCACTTTTTTCAGTGCCATTGTAACTTTGAATAGTGATCAAATGAATGGTTGTAAGTCAAGGACTACCCATATCTCTGTAGGAGCTGCAGATACAAACAACTGGTTGTATATTGAACAAGGCTACCTTAGAGAATGAAAAATGGGGAAAGTCCACCTAGAAATGAAGCGATATCATGCCAGTCCTATTATCTTACAGCCAAGGGGCTGCTGACTACATAAATATCTTACGTTTCTATGTAAGATATTTTTGCATCTTAAATAGAAAGATTCAACAGTAATACTTTTGGAATATTTTTCTTCAGATCTTCATAGTATTACAATTTCCTATTTTCCAGGTTTAGTTACCTGTTTCTGATTGCTTTAACACACGAGAACAAAACAAACAGTAATCTCATATACTGGCCAGAAGAGGGCAGTACATTTTAAGACCTTAGAAACATCTATATTTGCAACCATCTTAACTTCAAGATTGTTAGGCATCTGAAATAGGTAACGTATTTATGTGCCTATGGAATTGTGTTGGCTGCCTGCAAGTTTCCAATTTCACTTGACATAAACAAACAAGAAATAAAAGCATATTTGTTTGTTTGATCATTTATTTAAAAGAATGAACCAAACGCTGGCATGTGTTCCTACTTGCAGTCTCTATTTATCAAAATATATTTAACCCTATAGAAAATGAAAAAAGCTCATTGCATTTTAACAGTACTCTACTGTTTTTTTGACCAGAAAAAATGACCAAGGGAAGTTGTGACTTTATAGAAACAAATACAGGATGAGGGAGATCAACCTTATCAATTTGCATTCTGGCAAAGGATATTTTGTAGTTGTGCATGTCCAATACCTCAGCCATTTTGTAACTAGGAACAGTTCGATTATAGCCATAATCTCAAAATTTCAAATGGGCTTGTATAATAGATAATTAATAGAAGTGTGTTAGTTTGCAGCAAAAATGGGATTTCCCTTTGAAAAGGAAGGCAATTAGGTGGGTGTCAGCGGTGGTATTCAGTCGGTTCAGACCGGTTCACCCAAACTGGTAGCGGAAATTGCGGGTGGGCTTGCCCACCTGCCTCAGCTCTATGCCATCCTATTTAGGCACGTTTTAGAGGCTGGGCGCATGTGCGGAAGGTGCCCTTATGCATAACCCCTGGTGGGTATGCATAAGGACTGGTACAAGATTATTATTATTATTATTATTACTATTATTATTATTTCTATTTATATGCCACCCAACTCCCAAAGAACTCCGGGCGGAGTAATAATAAGTGGCCTGAAAAGAAGCTATTTCTGGATTTCCTTCTCGGTACATTAAACTATATTTCTTCCCTCCCTTACGCCTGCTAATTCCTGACCTTGGACTTTTCCTAACAGATGGTAGGATAATAATGGAAACCAATGGGGTCTACCCAGCTGCCAAGAATAACATGCAGGATAAGAACCAGTTCATAGTTTTCAGTTTACTTCACAACATAGTGGTACTCAATTTGGCAAGGCGTTATTTTAGATAAAGTAGTTTTTGCCATTTTCATTCTCCTTGTCAAAACACATGTGTTTTGTGTGTCAAAAGCACATAGAGATCTGCATAGAGGATCACATGATTTTGAGTCACATGATTGATTACAATATATGTTTGAATCATATCCTCACTGCTGTTATAGGTAGTCCTTGACTAAAAGCCATTCATTTAGTGACAGTTTGAAGTCACAATGGCTCTGAGAAAGTGACTTAGGACTGATCCTCACACTTATGACCATCATAGCATCCCCATGCTCATGTGAGAAAAATTCGTGCACGTGACAACTGGCATGCATTTACAAAGGCTGCAGCAGCCCAGGGTCCTGTGAACACCATTTTAACCTTTCCAACCAGCTTCTAACAAGGGAAGTCAATGGGGTTAGGGTTACTTAATCATTCACTTAACAACCATGGCAAAAAGGTGATAACATCAGGTGTGACTCACTTAGCAACCACCTTGCTTAGCAACAGAAATTTAAGTCCCAATTGTGGTTGTGGATCTGTAGGTTGCAGATTGCCATTCCATCACTTAACTGAAAGAGTGCGGTATAACTGTCTTTCATTGAAAATGGTACCTAGGTGGGGACACTAGATGGAATTGCTATAGCACTACAATGCTGTGAGCTACTATTTTACGGTTTTTAAGAAAGACAACAATGTATGTAATTACCTGGGAAATGAACCCACTGAATTTAATAGTCAATGTTAATAATAAACTTTCAGTGAGAAAATATTTTCAGGTATTTTCATTTTTGTTTTATTTATGATCTGAGTAAATGGCCTCCACCATATTTATTATGTGGCTTAATTTCTACTCTGCTGATATGAGATTCTGAGAAAAGCATATAAAATAATATGTTATTGGTGAAACATTTCAGAATAAATTATGCATATCTTTTTTATTCCACAACAAATGGGACTGAATTGTCTTACAGCATTTTCATAATTCATTGCTAATTTATAAAACTGTTTATAAAAGTACCTCCTGTCTAGCAATTAAATTCTTTTATTATTTTGCCTTGTATCAAATATGGCTGTAATATAGATGACTCATTACAAAAGAAAAAAGGCTTCAGAGTGTTGAAGTAAATGTTTATGTATTACAACCAATTATATATTCTATTTATATTGCAATTTTATTGGTTATCAATTTGTTGAAGTTATGCTTTTAATTAGCTTTAAACATCTGGTACTCTTTAAATTGTAGTATATCAGGTGGGAAATAACAAAAGACAGAGCCTGATATTCCCCAGATGTAACAAATTGGGTTTTAATTTTTGGGGTGGACTTTGTTATTCATATTATATTCCATATGCAATTGCAATCTGAATTAAACTGTAGTTAACAAGAAATTGAGCATGTTGAAATTAGCAGATTAGGTACAAGAGCCCTGAAAAAATATTAAAAATTATCATTAAAACTACAAGAAGAAGAAATAAGAATAATTTATAAAAACAGAATTGAAATAATGAAGCACTCATTCTTCTGCATCTTCAAAGCTGAGAAAATGGTTGGTGTCACTTTCTAATAACTTCTATAACCCAATGGTTATAGTTTCATTTCTAAAGAATGAGGGAATGGTGTTTTGCATGATCTTATTTTGTAAGAATCTCTGCTTTGTTTTAACTTGATGCTGAACTTTTGTCATAGGTCATGTTCAAACACTTTGTCCTCTAGGTGCATCTTAACTGCAGGATCTCAGAAAGCTTTCACTTGAGTGTAACATTTTGCACATTTGCCACTTCTTTCACCAAAGATGACTATTATGCTCTTGTTCAGCCATATAAATACTATGCATAGAATAGCCCCAAAGCACATTCTGTTAGACAGAAGTTCCCTGAGTCCGAAAGCTCAGAAGACTGAACCTCTGGCCCACCGTAGTGACCAACCCAGATTGGATGCTTAATATAACTCCTTGTTGGAAGAGGTATCTTGAGAAAGGTTTGTTTATTTATGTTTTTGCTTGTATACTGGTTTAAAAAATCGTGAAGTGGTTGGCAAGAAAAACTCATCAATGAATAAAAATTCATTAAAACATGCAATTTAATAAATTTATAATGAAATTATATTTCAGTTCTAAGATGCCTATTATTTTTCGTTGGTTACCTTATGCACATTTTCCCTCCTGTTGGTTCCCTTACAGCTTATAATGGTGATCTATATTCTCCCTATTGCAATTTTAATCAGTTTCAACCCGTCTGTCAGTTCAGAAATAGAGCCCAGTACTGGGAATGCCAATTATCTGTCCTGAAACACCTCTAGTGCAGTAGGGAGCAACAAGGAAAAACAGTTTGGTTTCTAGTATTGTTAATTACAAAGACATGGCATGTTGTTGCCCTACAAACTGCCTGAAAAGGGGGAATGAAAGAGAGATGTAAGCAGCTAATAGAGATACTACAAAAATACTATGTTAATAGAACCATATTCTAGTCTGTCTTAATTACATTTTACATCAGCAAATATTGCAGGCCCAATTGGCAAAATAGAGCTATTGGATTTTATAATTTTTTCTACCAGAACTTTGCATTTTGTTTTTCTATAGTATACCTGTGTTATCAGCAGTAAAACTGGCATTTTTTATATTTTCACCTGAATTTCCTGAAAATCTTTTCCTTTTAATGCAAATGGCTGATCCTTTTTTGCTGCTGGAACATAAATTTCCCTGATGCAGGCTTTTAAGATGCATACATTTAAAAATCAGTTTTTAAAAAACAAAGCTATTAATAATGATGGCCTTTTTGCCATTTTTGCCAAATATTTCAGAGGAAACAATAAACTGACGAATTTGCTTGAATGTTATCATTGCTGCTGCTACAAAGTCCAAATAGAGCAAAATAGGTGGGAATAAACTGCAACTCCCCACCGATCTCCGGACTTCCCCTGACCTCCTTTCCTTCCGTCGCGGTCTGAAAACATGGCTTTTCGAGAAG
>JANHFM010001559.1:45743-62921 GCA_032468115.1 Grayia smithii | reverse complement strand
AAAACAATGAAAAAGGGACCAAAAAATGTTGAAGAAAAATAGAAAAAAAAGATAAAGAAGTTAGTCACAACAGTTCTAAGTAGAAATGTTACATTGTACATGTGCATTTGTGTGTGACAGAGGGATTTTACACATGTAACAACAACCCAGTGAGGTGGGTTGACCTGAGAGAGAAGAGGGACTGGCTTTCTTGCCTAAAGTGGGACGGTGAATTCTAGGTCTAGTTTCAAGGCCTAGATGCTGCACAGTGGAAGCCGTCAGTTTGTCGATGCTCAGTTGCATCGTATTCGTTTTTCCCAGATATTAACTCATTTGCACATAGAATAGAATTCTTGAAATCCCTTGCTAGGCTGAAGTTGCTTTGCCCAGATAACAGTTTCTGTGGGAACAAAGAAATGCAAAGATGGCTGTGGGCCAGGCTTTCTAAGAACTCTCTTTCATAGAACTCTTATCTTTGCATAGAGGAATATTTGCACAGGGTTATTTTTTTATTTAAAAATAATTCTCTACATAACAAAGGCAATCTGCATGTTGGAGTTACAAAGAGTTGTATATGCCGCAGCCACCCACCTCTTTTTTTTCTGTATTAGAAAAGAAAAGAAAAAACATTCTCCATTGGCTTCTTCCCTGGCTTATGGGTTTGAAAATCTCAAGGGAGAAAACTTTAAAACGAGAACAGTTTTGACCATCCCATATTATTTGACCACAGCAACAGAGACACATCCTTTTAAAACAATGAAGTAGGAATCAGCTCTGCTAAAGGGAGGTTTTTCTGAAGTATCAAGTTATGCGCTTCTTTTTTTTTCCCCTCCTGCTTAGAATGGTTTTTGTTTACTTCAATTTTTTTTCAGATTGAGGCAGCTCTTTCTATGGAGGTTCAGATTCCTGACGATAAAATTACCTTTGTTGATCTAGACATGAGGTGGGAAGTCAGATTTATTCTCTTTCTCCACTAGAAACGTAAGTTCCCACAACCAAAGCACTTGCAGAAGGCACATTCACCTCTTTTTTTAAAGCCCAAGAACTTATTTGCGGGGCCAGATTGAACATTGGTCTGATCCTACTGCAGTTGCCCCAAAGATCTATGACAGTGGTCCCCAACCTCTTTGGCACCAGGGACCAATTTCATGGAAGACAATTTTTCCATGAACCGGGGGAAAGGGGTGGGGAAAACATGCAATCTACATCCCTTGCATGCACAGTTTACAACAGGGTTTGCACTTCTACTAGAATCTAATGTCTGATGATCTGAGGTGCAGTTGAGGCAGTGATGCTAGTGCTGGGGGAATGGCCGTAAATACAGATGAAGCTTTGCTGGCTTGCCCACTGTGGCCAGGTACCTAACAGGCCTCAGACTGGTAGCGGCCTGTGACCCAAGGTTTGGGGACACCTGATCTATGAGATTCTGGGGGGGCGGGGGCTATATCCTACCCTGCCAATTATTGCTGGCTTCTCCTAGAACAGGCTGCGGCCTACTATTGGGCCTTGAGCTGTTTGGAACCAGACCATGGAAGTGACAGGCATGCATGCGTCTCCACTTGCACGAGCAGTGGGCAAACGTGTGCATGCACACTCCATTTAATTGAGTAGTGTACTCACTGCATTTTAACCCAGTAACCTTAAAAGTGATAAAGAGCTAGCTGGCTAATTTAAATAGCAAGGAAGGCAAAAAGCTTTATCTCTTACTTAATATGTTGATTATTCTGGACTTTATTCTAGATTCTGGAATCATGGCACTGTCAGTCTATGAAGCTTAAAAACCTCAGTCATCATATGATTTTTAGGTGGTTGAGGTTCCTTTGAAAAATAGAATGGAAAACTAGCTAATTGGTACTGAAGTAATGTATTTACTGCCTCCCCTGAATTTTCTTTCCAGTGGGCATCACTAGAAAAAGGGACAATAACATATTGGTAGTGGTGGGCAAAGGGAGGAGATATGGCAGGAGCCTGGGGATGGAGGGTTTTCAGGGAATGTAGCTTCTGTGTTTAATGCTAATCCTTTGTTCCAGTTCCCTTCTTTCTCTCTGCCCCAGTGCCTGGTCATCAGTCCATAAGACCTTAGGTTCCCAGCTGCTACTACCCACTGTCAAGTCGGCTTATCATAAATCCTCCCATCATTTATGATTTGATTAGAGATATTAGGGAAAGAAGAGAGGGTGTGCTGTCCCACTCATACATACATAATGGTGGGTTAGTGGTCTCATTAATATTCCCCAGCAATTCCCTTCACTAAAAACCCAGAGCTGTCCCAATTACGTTAAGTCAAGCCAAAAGCAGATCAATGCTAGTCCACAAAGCAGTGGCCAGTGAGTCCATAAGGCACTTGAAAATGTTCCAAACCAGATAAATCCACTAGATAAAATTAAATCCTCAATACAAGAGGATGCATGAAGGCAGAAAAGCAGCTCTGCAACAGGCAGGTTGGTAAAGTAGCAGCAATCCCTTGTGATTCCTTAGAACCAACTTCAGAAAAGGTCTTATATCCATATCTGCAGAGCAAAAGTTCTGAAACTTCCAAAAGTTTTTTTGATACAGTGGCTATATCCTGCCCATGCCTTGGTGTCACAACTGATGCCATACCTAAAACCCAGGTAGTCAAATTTCTGATACAAGCACCCTGTGATGACTCCTCCAGATGCTTCCCCAGATGCCTCTCCAGATGTCATTTTAGAGGAGGAAGAACCAGTCTCGGGCACTTCAGGAGGGGAATTGGTCAATGGCTCCAAGCAGCCGGCTGAGAATGATTTGGCTGAAACACAGCTGCAGCAAGACAGCCCTGAAACTTCAGATGGGAAAACACACAGCTGCAGCCAGTTAGTGATGAAGACGAGGAATTGCCATCTGCACCTGATCTGAGAACACATACGGCAGAGAAAAGGCAGGAGCAGCAAAGGTTCAGCCTGATTACACATGAGGGCTCAGCCTCGCCCCACTTATTTTGTTTGTTTGCTTGGTTATGTATTTCATCAATCATGTATTAGATAACAGATACAAGTGTAAAGATAGTTATGAATACATGAAATGGGTACGAATAAAAGGAAACATTAGGACAGGGACGGTAGGCACGCTGGTGCGCTTAAGCACACCCCTTAAAGATCTCTTAGGAATGGGGTGAGGTCTACAGTAGACAGTCTAAGGTTAAAGTTTTTGGGGTTTGATGAGATGCACCAGAAGTTGGTTATTTAGCACAGCAGACAGCTGGAGGTGATGCTGGGGATGATATGTATATTTCCTCGCAGTGTGTTTCCTGGTTGTGATTCCAATCTTGCCTTTGATCGTGCCTTGTAAACTCTGGGCTTTTCTATCTAAGGTGCTGGATGCCATAGCTGGATTGGAAATAGAGTTCTCCAAGCTTGAGATCTTGGGAAACCTAATTTTTCTTTCTTAGGGCATAGAATTGGAAGCAGTCCAGTTGTTCATGGCCTCCATGGCAAATATGGACCTGCCCTAGATAATCAAATTCCTGACACGCAAGGGGTAACATGCTAGTTCTTGTTTTTGTCTTGGGCAATGTGATCTATAATTGGGGATATTTCTATTACACTCTTGTTATAGATTACTCACTGCTAATCCTGGAGTTGTTTACCCCCGTCCTGCAGGAAGGAAGACCTGTTGGATTAGTCTGCTGCAGGTGTATTTTGGATTTTACAAGGAGTTTGTGGTTATTCTTCAGGCATGCTTGGATTCTACTGAGACCTTACCCAATACCTGGAATGGGCAGCCAATAACAGCCTTAGATTGAATTGCAGGCCTGTGGATGTACTGTCTCTGTACATCCTGAAGAGCTCTTTGGCATAAGAGCAATCAGATGTTCTCTGCTGTTATTGAGTCTGCAAATTTCCATTCAGTGACCTTATTCAAGATGACCATCTCTCCTGGATAAGGAGAAACTGAAAGAGCAAGACCTCTGTGAGGATTATTTTTGGCACTTTTTGGACAGAGTCATTTAGATTCATTCTGAGTTGGATGTTATGTAGGCATATCTAGCATAATAGTTACCTGGGAAGAGTTTGACCTTGAAGGAATGGACAGGGATCTGTCAGCTTGTCTACCTGTGTTTTAGTTTCATGTCCCTCCAGGCTGGTCCAAGGCATTCAGGCGAACAACATGTAGCTGGATCCGTCCATGTGGTAGGTGTCTTTGAAAGGGTGAGGGGTCATGGTTCTACAGGCTCTGAAAGAAGTGGTAGTTTGCCGCCTTCTAAAAAATTTGGAAATCCTCCTTGGCTGTCCATTTCTGCATGAAGAGCAAGTGGCAGCTGTGGTCAGGATGTCTTTGGTTCCCATTTCTGGGTAGGAAGGCCCTGTCCATAATTTACTCATGCCTCAACCACTTGGATTTCTACAATGCCCTTTACATGGGATTATTTTGGAAGACATCCAAAAGATGCAACTAGTCCAGAATGAAACAGTCAGGATATTAATTAGTATGTGTTGGTACATCAAAGCAAATTGCTATTTATGACCTGTACTGGCTTCCAGGTGCAATTCCAGATATACAACTTATAATGGCCTATGTAGCACAAGACTGGGTTCAGTGCCACCTTTTCCCACATCTTTCTATAAAGTCACATGAAGTAGGCATGTTTGAGGACACATCTCTGAGGGCACAGTGCCAAGTAGTGAAACCTAGGAGATGTCCCTTTCTGTTACTGCACCTATACTTTGAAATGAGGTCTCCTTCTCCAGGTTTGGATGGCCCCACCCTTGTTGGCCACAGAGCCATAACATCTAAGCTCTTCTCCAGAGCATAGATGATAGGAATGCATTGTTATCACCAGGCTCTCATGTATGGTACTTATTTTTGTTTTTGTTTTGTAAAGTGCTTGTTTTTACTTTTATTGCTTGGATTTTGATTTTCTTCTTTTCTTTATTGCACACCATGATGTGTCATTATAAGAGAGGCAGCATATGCATTTTTAAATGACAAAATAAATGGTTAATGGTAGTTTTCATTGTTACATTAATAATTCTAGGTGCCAGTCAAAACATTTCTCGGTACAAATATTAGCAGCAATTATATATTTCTTGCTTACAGAGCAAACATCTGCGGACAATTACCTGGGAACATTTTAATGATGCATTATGCTAAGAAATCACACAATATTAAAAATTTTTGTCAAATCACATAATGAATGTGTCATACTCATGATAGTATCTTTCTATGCCTGTGTGTAATATCACTTCATTCCACTTCCCACTTCTTATTGGATGATGATCCTTTAAAACAAATTGTGACCATTTACCTGTTCTAGGTTTTAATAATTTCAGTGGGCTTTGCCTCCCCCTTTCAAGAACAGTATCTCCTCTGCTAAATTTATAATTTCAGATTAGCAAATAGGACTTGCATGAGGACACTGGAGTTGTTGGGTTAGATAAGGGTTTTAAATGAAAACTTCCCCTCACTTCTTCTGGGAGAAGCCAGTCTCTTTGCCTTTGGGGTGCATTATTTCTAAGCTGTGCTTTGGTAGATGTTGTGTACATCACTGGCACTCTTATTTTTTCTGTCGCTGCCTTTTGCTATTGCAGAAGCAGAGGGAACAGTTCAGTGAAAACAAAGACAGGGTTATGAAAGAGATAATTAGAACAAATGTGAGGTATGTGAAAAGAGGAAGGATATAATGTTAAACAGATTGCCAAATAGTGCAGAGAAGGGTCATCAAGTAATTTAGGATAGCCTTGGCACATCTTGTTGGAATAAGATGACACAACCAACTTGGGAAGGTCAGATGATATTTTAAAAAAGAAACAGGTCAGGAATTTGCAAAATTCACATTGTTTGCGAATGGTTCCTGGACTATTTGGTGCTCCTGTTTGTGAAGCATGATGAGTTATGAAAAGTGGCATAAAACTTTTGTGTTGAGAAATAAGATAATTTATAGAATGGCTTCTCCTTGCATTACATCCATAGTATACAACATCACATTGGGCAATCAGACAATCAGTTGAGAATTTGGCTGGAATCATGTGCATATCTTAGGCTAATATTAGACCAGACATTCTCTGCAGCACGAGGCTTTTATAAACCAACCACATGTTTATTCCCTGGATTGTCCATTTTTAAAACTTATAAAACCCTTTTTTTTTAAAAAAAAACATTTTTTAAACCCTTGTAGCTCTGCAAAACATTATTATTCAGTAATGTCAGGATCTGATTATCTCCAAGCTTTATTTTTTAAAGGACAAAAAAAAAATAGGATTTATTTTCTGTGCAGCATTTCCTTCTCTGAATGCACCACCAGTATAATTACTGCCTGTTTTCATTTTCTTGTCCAAAAGAAATAACATTAAAGGCAAAAATCATCAAGCTGCAAAAGGTGGAAGAATTCATTTTTAAAATACCATCATCCCAGATTGATGCTTGAATATATTTAGAGTTTCCAGCAACTTCAATCTGTTGCTCTGTGTCCTGTTCTCTGGGGTGATTTGCTGCCTTCTATGTGACAGATGTTCAGGCCATTGAAGAATGCAACTGGGTAGGGTTCTATACACCTTGGAAATGATTTGAAAAAGTGGTTTGAACCTGACACAAGCATGGCAGCTCCCTCCTGTTTTAAAGAAGACTTCCTTCACAAGAGGCTGAAGAAAAATATACAGCTGCTTTAATGAATGGATTCGTTAAAATTAATTTAAGCCTTAAGACCGCTGCAACCTCTTTTTCATGCTCATGTGGAAATCTGGAAAAATTCAAGTGTTTAACTTTTCAGCAGGGCAGTACTATCTGTGTGCTCTCCTGTGGTTAGAAGCACTTTTGAATCTTTTTTTTGAAAAGTGCATAGCTCAACTAATGAATTCTGCTTAGGGCAGTATGTAAAAAAATGACTCTCGTATTCAGTTCATTTATATTTTGAAGGGTATTCTGGGTTTAAATATGGCCATTAATTTTATATGAATGTATGTTGTAAAGAAGAAGACTTTTTGAAAATTTGGAGATATGTAGCAAATATGAAACGTAAATTATGCACCTTTCATGAGTATAGCCAGTCTTATAGGATTTTCATAATACCATATGAATAATTATATGTGGCAAATCTCAGGAGATAACTTTTGAGGGTTTTTTGTGCTTTTTTTCCCTGTTGCTTGTGTGTTTTCTCACCAATTGAAGACTTAGACTTAGAAGACTTAGAATAACTTTATTGTCACTTTAGCTGTAACCTAATCAGCATACATTAAAATGAAATTTTGTTGCATGCAGCTCTCAAAGGCTCACCACATCCAATATACACTACATAAACACAACAAAAATATAAATACATACATACAAAGTTATGCATATATCCATATATATTATATGACACAGAGAAACAACACAGTCTAGTTCGGATGTATGCATGTATATGGCGTGAAAAATGAATCTTGCAAGTTTACCAGACAGATGGTATAGGGAACAAAGCTATTAAAGAATCTGGTAGTCCTGCTAGAAATACTTTGAAACTTCCTCCCAGAGGGGAACAACAGAAACAGACTGTGAAGGGGTATGTGGGGTCTTTAACAATGCTTTGAGCTCTAAGTACATAGCGCTTATAAGCAGTATCCTGAATAATAGGAAGCAAACTTCCTACAATCTTCTCGGCTGTCCTTACCACTCTCTGTATGGTCTTTCTATCTGAGGCACTGCTGCCACCAAACCAAACAGTGATGCAGTTTCTTAAAACGCTCTCAATTGTGCTTCTGTAAAAAGTGGCCAGAACAGAAGAGAAGGAGAAAGATGTGCTCTCTTCATCCGATGCAGGACATGCAAATGCTGGTTTCCATGCTTCACTAAAGATGACATGTGGAGAGACGAATGCAGATTGTTAGTTATCTGTACCCCCAGAAACTTAATACTGTTGACCACCTCTACAGCTGCATCCTTGATACTAAGTGATGTATGATTATGTGGCTTTTTCTAAAATCTGCAATGATCTCCCTTGATTTATTAACATTTAAAAACAGGTTACTTCTATTGAATCAGTCCAACAGAGCCTTCACCTCTTCACCTTCTTCTTCACCTCTTCCCAGGGGTAGGTTCTACTTACCTTTACTACTGGTTCTCTTCATGCATGCGCTTTGCGCGTGATCTGCACGCTAATGCTTGCTTCACTTGCATGCGTGCTGAATGCGTGCTCCGCACATGTGCACTAACTACTCTCCTGGCATAGAGCTCGAAACAAGCACTGTGCGCATGCGCAGAGCAGTTTAGCCCAGCTGATGGGCACTTTTTAGTGGATTGCTGCGCCTCAGCTGGGCTAAACTAAAGGAGAAATAATGGAGAAACGTAAGTACGAGTGGGTGGGTGGGCCAAGCTCCCGCCCGTGGAGAACTGGTTTGGTGACGTCACACCGTCACCGCTACCGGCTCGTGTGAACCAGGCCGAACCGGGAGCAACCCACCACTGAAGTTTATCTTTATTTTGGCACAAGGACCCATTCGCTGATGTGAAGGCCTTGCATTCTGAAAACTATCTAAAGCAGGGGTGTCAAACTTTCATCGTCACGCAGTGCTCACGTGACGTATAGTGACTTTTCCCCCCCTTCAGTAAACCCGGTGTGGGTGTGGCCAGCATATGATGCATCTGGTCCATGGGCCGCGAGTTTGATAACCCTAATCTAAAGGCTCCTTGCTTATATAACCCACATTCTATGTGTTTTACTATGTGTAGGACAGGTTTATTCTACATTATATCACAGCTTTTCTGCCACCACAGCCTCTGGAGCTGCAATGGAATAGCCACACATTTCCTTTCTCTTTGGTATATTATTGCAAAGAAACCCACTTTATTAACAGACGGTTCGTGGCAGGAAATACTCTGATGTATAGGTACTTATTCTTCACTCTTTTTCTCTCCTCACGTCTTTCTTTCATTTCCTGCACACAATGACAGCCAGGAAGATTTGCATAGATATTTTGTACACCCGTATCCATAAAAGAAGGGTGCAGCCCTGAATTTCATTCCTTTGGCTCAGCCCTCTACAGTCAGTAATATAATATTAATATTTCCGTATTTAAAATAAAAAGGGAAAGGGAAAAGAAAGGTTTTCTTTGATGACATCAGCCTTGCTGCATTTCATAACAAGGAAAGAGAATAGAACTTGCAATGAAAACCTTAAGGATTCATGGGGTCAGAGAAGGTAGCTTAATGTGAAAATGAAGTTATCCCTAGATAGCAATAGTTATATATTGTTTTTTAGGTTATTACTACTTCCTCCACTTTATCATACAGTTTTATTATATATTACAGAAGAAAGCATAAAGGAAGTAGATCAGTGGTAAAATCCAAATTTTTTTACTACTGGTTCTGTTGGCATGGCTTGGTGGGCGTGGTGTGGCTTGGTGGCTGTGGCTTGGTAGGCATGGCAGGGAAAGGATACTGCAAAATCCCCATTCCATCCCCACTCCTGGGGGAAGGATATTGCAAAATATTCATTCCCACCTCATTCTGGGGCCAGCCAGAAGTGGTATTTGCCAGTTCTCCAAACTACTCAACATTTCCGCTACCGGTTCTCTGAACTGCTCAAAATTTCTGCTACCGGTTCTCCAGAACCTGTCAAAACCTGCTGGATTTCACCCCTGAAGTAGATCACTTGTCTGAAGTCCAAAATTCTAAATGTGACAAGCTTGGTAGAAGTGAGACATGAAACTTGTCTCGAATAGCCCAGTTCTGAAATTTGGTTCTTATATAAGATGGATCTATCTGGGCTTCTTCCAGGATATTCCATTCTATATTTCCCCAATGGTTTTTTTAATAGTCACTCAGACATTGCAGCCACTTAGAATTCTCAGCTGTCAGTGGCTTACTTTTGAGTACCCTACTTTGTTGTGTTGGCTTTACCTTTATCATTGTTTGATATATGCAAACCTTGAGTTTTTTCTGAGCCTGTAGATATTTTCTTCTTCAGCATTGGTGGCCCTGTCTACAAAAGATGTATACATCAAAGAATCAGTTGGGTGTTATACATTGAATATATAAATCAGCCTTAAGATTCTGCTAAAAGACCATTTTGTTGAAGATATCTTATTCCTAAAGGTAGTTCAGCCTAAAGAAAATGTTTGATCTTCATTTGTCTTCCAAGCTGATTTTCCATCATCTCTTTCTCAGAATTTTAGTGGGCTAACTCCTTTTTAAATTTGTCTTTAAGTACATTTCAAAGGACATTACAAATTAATGTCAAATTAATTAAAGTACATTAAAAATTAAATATTTGACATTTTTTAAACTTAAAGACATAATTAACATCTAAGCTAGCTGAGCCAGGACCATATTGGTGGCCTTTTTAGTTGCAAGTAAGCTTTCCTAAACTTGGGTGGTTAAGAGAAGATTAAAGTTTGGATCCCATATAGATGAGAGTGGTTCCACAAAGATAGGATCAGAATGTCACAGGATACAGGTTTCTCTGCCTCCTGAGTCCCAGCTGATCGGGAGGAAATGGGGGTTTTGCAGTAATCTTCCCCTGGAGTGGGGTGGGGATGGAGATTTTACAGTATCCTTCCCCTGCCATGCTCACCAAGCCATGCGATACGATGCCATGTCCACCAAGCCACACCCACAGAACCGGTAGTAAAAAAAATTGAATCCCACCACTGTAGCAGATGCATTTGAAATAAAAGGATTCTTGGTGGATGGTAGAAGACCCGTCCTTGTTTGAATGCTCAGGCAAACTCTTTCTCTCTTTACTTGTTCTTGAATGCCAGTGGAGTATAGTGGTTGAAGTGTCAGACAAGGAACAGGAAGGCCCAACTTCAATCCAAACATTGCCTTGTAAATTCAGTGGGGTTTTGGGGTAATCTCTCTCTCTCGGACCAACCAACTTCATAGAGTTATTGTTCTGGGGAAAAAATAGGACTTGTTCTGTGATTAGATATCAGTGCTTACTCAATAAAAATACTAAATAAATACGATAAATACGTCAATATGTCAATAAATACGAAAGTATTCAGTGTATAAAACTCCCAATATTTAGGATATTGGTAGACAGACCCTACATTAAAAAGTTGAAAAGTTAATTAGTAATAATAGTTAAAATCAGAAGTTAAAAATACTTACCATTTATTCTGATAATAACTATGTAAAATAGATTAGGCTGAACTACACAAGCTAAAACTACTGTATGTGGGACAGATGGGGATTTGATCTTGACTTAGGCTTTCCCAGTTTAACATGATCTAAATTAGATATTTTAATTGTATTATTGTAATTTAAATTTATTGTAATTTAAAACCAACTACGGTATGTAACACTTGTCAAAGCTTTCAAAACGTTTGAACTGAGAACTATTGGGAAAACTTTGTTTTCAGCCAAGTAAGTTGTTGAATATACTGATTCCTTATTAAATAGCTCCTGCAGCTAGTTCTAGCACTGATGATTCTTGAATAATAAATAAAGCTATGTATGTAGTGCAATCTTTTCCATGAGCTTTCTCACTTATGGCACCCTCTAGATATGGTAGACTACAATTTCCATCATCCCCGCTTATCTTTGCAACGATGTCCAAAAGGTAACTCTAATTAAGTTCAGTGGAGCTTCTTTTGAGATAAAGAATCACAGCCTTAAGAGGTGATGCTTTAAAAACAAATCTTCTGAATGTTCAAGACAATCTCCCTTAATACCCTACAGTGTTTTCCATAAAAGAGCCAATGTATTATGATTCAGGAATTATATTCCTTTATAATTATAATTAAAGGCAAAGTTAGGCTTCTTCATCAATGCCTTTCTGAAATTAAACACGTTCTCTGATTGCTTCATCACGAAAAGGCAATCAACTTGAGTGCAAGGTAGAATTAAAGAAAAAAAAGAAAAAGAAAACTTTGCTTCAACAAATCACAGGTTGCCGTGTTCTCCGGCACAGCCGCCGGTTTGCCATGCCGATCTGATGTTCGCCTTCTAAATCATAAACTACTGGTAGCTCATTTGGATTTTTCCCCCTGCAGAATGCCTTCTGCACAATGTGAAATGATCCTATGAGAAATTAATAATTTAGATTCCCATTTTAAAGCAGCCTGTCAGAATAAGGAAAGAAGGGAAAGGATTAACATTAATGGCTGTATCTTGGCTACGGAGGTAGACAAGAGTTGTCTAGGATTTAAAAAAAAATAAAAATTGAAGGATGACTAGATGATAACAGAGATACAGTGAAAATTCTCTTTACTCTCACCTGGCAGTTGTCTAGATTTGTTTAGCCAAGATCTGGTGGGCCTAATTAAGGGCTCTTCCTCATAGGCAGTCAGAGTGCTCTCCACTGATTCTTGAGCTGGCAGAAAAGAATGTAATCATGGCATTTGTTGGCTCATTCTGGATCTCTATTCTGCACAGTAATGAGGCCAGTGGATGGTGCTGCCCTTACTTGCTTATTGTCGACCGACTTAAGCAAATCAATTGGTGGATCTCCTTGTCTTCACTTCTTCTCTCAAAGAGCATCACCTGATAGAGGGTAAACAATCATCAATCATTCTCCTTAACAGAGTATTTTAAATGGATGCTTAGAAGAATGGATGTAGCCACTTGCCAAAGTATCCAATTAAAAGGTAGTAGGAAAGAAGCTCTCCCCGTGCTCCTTGTAATCTGTGCACCTATTACCTGTCACTTGGACTGTTTCTGAACATGAGCATAATGCTGTTATAAACTCATTTAAAAATAACCTGGCTGACAGAAAATAGACGTACAGGAGAGATTGCAAGGAGATTGCTCCTAGGAGCATTAACCACTGAAAGCAACACTTGTAGTGCTGGTACGCAGGACTCTGGAAATAATAGAAGTGATAAAACCAGTAAAAACACACTACACAAAATACCTTGTTAACAGAAGAGTGGAAAGTGCACCAAAGGGTAGCGGTACTAACAACTGGAGGAACCTGGCCTGCTTTCTAGCATGATTTCAAAAGACCTCTAAAATCCATATCTATAAGGAGCTCATCTTAGAATGCTGAAAGCAACGGATACAGAAAATTCCTTTGTGGAAGCCAGATGTCTAATCTTTCCTGCAGTCCAAACAAAACTATCGGGGAAGGACAGTATCCAGGGATCAAAGGGGAGGGGGCATGGTTGTAGCAGCCCAATGTGGCTAATTGGAGTTGAACAGAACTCAACCTCTAAAGGAAGGGTATCGAACTTTGTGAACTTTAAGACATGCTGGCAGGGGAATTCTGGAGGTGGTCCACAAGTCTTAAAAGTTGCCACGGTTGGACACCTTGCTCTAAAGCAGGGGTGTCAAACTCAGTTTCATTGAGGGCTGCATCATTGAGGCAGGGGTGGGTTCTACTTACCTTTACTACCGGTTCTAAAGGTGCACGCGCTTCGCGCGGGTTCGGCACGTGTGCCGAACGGGCACTCCCGCGCATATGCATAAGCTTTTTTTGAGGAAAAAAACTTCAAAAAAAGCTTCCTGCGCATGCGCGCAAACGTGTTCCATGCACTCTGTGCAGGGACCGTAAGTACAAGCGTACGAGTGGGCCCGGGTCCGGGATGCTTAGAACTGGTTCGGTGACATCACAACATCATTGCTACTGGATTGCGCGAACTGGACCGAACCGGGAGAAACCCACCACTGCATTGAGGGATGTGTTTGACATTGGGAGGCTGGGGTGGACGTGGCCAGCTCGAAACCACTTGTATTGGGCCTGAGCACTCTGCCAGCAAAAATGAGCACTGAGCACTCTCCCAAGCTCCATTTTTGGCTGTGACAGCCTCCTGCAACCCTTTGCCAGGGAAAATGGAGCTCAGGATGGCCACATGCGGTCCTCCCAAGCTCCATTTTCACTGGCAGAGGCACCATGGTCTGGTCCTTCACTGTTTCCAGGGTGGCCTCATGGGCTAGGTCTAAGTACCTTGAGGTTGTCACCCCTGCTCTAATGCCTCAACAAATAATGATTGGTGTGTTGTGCTAGGAAAAGAGGAAAGCACTCATTTAAAACTGAACCAACTTGGCATGACTTTAAGCTGCTTCGGTTATGGGATGCTGAAGCTATGACTGAAAGAAGCTTGATTGGAGTCCCTGAGGCACGGTGCCTTATTTTTTATGGCTGCTTCTTTCATTCCAAGAGTTGATGAGGCTCCATGAAGCAAAGTCACACTGATTTATACTGTTCCATGAAGCAAAGTCACTGATTCATACAGCCCTAATGAGAGTCAAGAGATAGAATGCGAAAGAGTCAGCACCAAAATCAGAAGTCCAATTTGCTAACTCAGAATGAATCTGCCTCCGCAGAAGAATATGTTCAGAATATGTTTCTCTCTGATTCTATTCAAGTAGCCGACGTTCCTTCTTTTCCAAACTTCTCTCTGCATTTATCTAAACTGAATTTCCTGGTCTAATTTATGGAATGAATGGTATAAGAACTATTCAGTACAGTTCTCATTTTTTCCTCCATCCTAGTTTTGAAAATTCGCATAGAACAGAAGTGTTCCTTTATTTCCCTAGATTTTTTTCATCGTCTGTCCATGCAAATGGGTATATTGATGAGATTCTAAAGCAAATTAATAAAGGCATATTGGTACGATCCTTTATTTGAAGATTATTTTTCACTCTGTACATATGAAGCATATGTACTTCAATAAAATAACATACAGAAATCAACTGAGCATGGTCATAGTTAATCTTTTTTCTGCAATGCATATGTACTCATTAATAACACAAAAATGGGGATGAAGCATACAAATGAGTCAAAAAGTAAGAAAACAGCATATTTTAATTCTGGAAACTAGCAATTTTCCTAATTAAACTAGAATTTAAGGGAGGAATACAAAGAAGTGAAAAGGAACAATTAAAAAAAAGAAACAGGAAAATCTATTTATCCCTTTTTCTTCATGCTTGGAGCTGCATCATGTACTTCAATGGTCTTAAATGGGCTTAGGTGGAAATTTGAATCTTCAGATAGGAAAATGTGCATTGTACCTTGCAATGTCTGAACATTCTTGTCCTTTTTCTTTTTTGGTCCATCTAAGATGGGAGACGGAGTTATTTGATGGTCCACACAGTCATTCTCAGACTTAGTCACTGCTGTAGAAGCACCACCCCCTTGGAGCAAAGCAATAACCTTGTAAGAAAGCACCAGGAAGACCATGGCTGATAACGCCAGTACTGCAATATACACAAGGAAACAATTTATGACTATTCATTCCACTTGGCTGGAGATAATGTTTGTGAGGCGATTCACAGGAGTTCCTGCTGTGGCATTCATTGACTCATACAGGCTGAATATTTACAAGCTTTCATTGACTCATAGAGGTTGAATATTTACAGGCTTTCTGTGTAAACCTGGTGGGGTAAATAAATGTCTTTGTGATCATGCGTCTCTCACCCACCACGACTAACACCCCCCCCCCCACAAACCCCGGCTGATTCACCAACCCAAGATGGCTGCTATCAGCAGCTGTCAGATGTAATCAAGACCGATATTTTAAGATTTGGCCATTAGTGAAGGAGTAGGATACAGCTGCTCATGATGTAACAGGAAAGCAAAGAATGCAACACTTTGTGCACGTAAACAATGGTGACTATTAAGAGTATGGATTTGTTTTGCCCAAACTTTAAACCATGAGGCAGATCAGAAGGGCCTGCCTTGATTTCATTCTGAGTCAAGGCCTCAAAGAAACTCTGCTTTCATCATTCATTTAATACAATTCCGGGATGGTTTTTCCTAGGAATAAGACTTTCTTCTTTGCCTTCACAGGAGAATTGTATTCTTCATCAAGGCTCTGAGAAAGGCCTCATCCTTTTCCATTTGATATCATGGCTAGGAAGCAAGTAGATGTACATAAGGGCCTAGAGCAGGGGTGTCAAACTCGTGGCCCATGGGCTGATGCATCATGCGCTGGCCACGTCCACCCCTGTTTTAGCGAAGAGGAAAAAGTCACAATACGTCACATGACGACAACATGATGCTGCAACACCTTTGGCCTAGAGCATTAATTCCTTTTAGTACATCCAGCTTTCTGCAGCTGATCTTGCCTATCTCTTGATTCAGATTTAGAGAGGAAAAATGAAATAATGAAATGTATAAGCTCAATTTTATTTTCTTGGCATGATACAGCCATGTAACAACCTGTTGTGACCAAACAAACAGTCAAAGGATAGAGCAGATTAAGAATTGAAGACAATAGTTGAGGATCATGCACGTTTTTTAGTCTCCTACCCATTTTTTTTGGTTCCTTCAGTGTTTTTCCTCACCTTAAGCTTGAGTCACCATTTATCAAGGGAGAAGCTTTTATCAGTGTCTTCAATTATCTTCCCTTTGTAATTTTCTCTTGTGAGAAGACCTTTCCTCAATTAGCAAGTGCCTCAACAATATGATTTGACTAGTATCTGTCTTATTTCTTCTTTTACATTACTCACTCTTTGAAACTTTATTGCAATCACAATACAGCTGCAGAGTGGTTTTTATTCAGAGCACTCATTTTAATGAAACTTAGCATACTTATTCGCAATTCTTAAACTTTCCTGCAAATCTGAGAGGATTTGTAGCTTTGCTCCTGTGGTAATCATGGGAGAACCAAGTCTTTGATTTTATGAATTTCTTCTGGATTTGTTCTAGTTAGATAATCATATCAGAATGGTCTTTGCTCAGTTTTAGTAGGTACAACCACTCAGAAATTTTACATCCGAATGTCTTAAATATATAGTGAATATCTTTTTCTTAGCCATTTGGTCCAATGGAAGCTTCTCCTATATAACTCATTTACCCACAGCTAAATACTGATATAGCTACAGTAATATTGCTCTTGTTCAACACAACATTTATTATAGACAAAACAAAATTTTATTATAAATAAAATTATGCTTTCCAAAACATAGGCTATCTTTTCATGGCTCTAGTTTGTCATAGTAGAAGTTCATTTTGGCGGATTATGGAATTTCTACATTGAATGAAAACATCGATGGATAAAATTAAAGTATAGCTTGGGAAAACTTACTATCTTATCTACCCTGTCTACTTACAGGTAAATGTATCTAGTAATCTTAATACCACTGAGAAAAATAGCAGCCTTAGAATGCTTTTGCAAACTGTATCTCCCAGAATTTTTTACATACATACATACATACATACATACATACATACATACATACATTATGTAGGTCTTTGGTCATTCAGGTTTTCTCCCACATAAAATTGGAAGTATCAGAAAACATTTATCTATATCTATATCTATATCTATATCTATATCTATATCTATATCTATATCTATATCTATATCTATATCTATATCT
>JANHFM010001556.1:20802-31601 GCA_032468115.1 Grayia smithii | reverse complement strand
AAAAAGAAAGGCTCAGGATCGCAGGGCTCAGCTGTCAATCACAGCTGAGCCCCGTGATCCTCGGAACCTTTTTTTAACAGCCAATTCGGCGGCAGAAGCAGCAGCGATGGTGGGGCAGTTCGGACTTTCTGGTGGTGGTGGCGGCTGTCTGTTGTTGCCGCTATTGCTGCTGTTGCCACCGCTGTCGCAGCAACAGCCCCCCCCCCTCACCCCGCCGAATGTATACATTTGGTGTATAAGATGCACCCAGATTCTCACCTCCTTTTGGGGGGTTAAAAGGTGCATCTTATACTCTGAAAAATATGGTGTTTCTGTTTGTGAGTGAGGGTGGGCTATTTTTTCAAGATAGGCAATAGAATAGTTTAAACTTGATAAGCTGTACAATAGACAGTACTAGAACAATTATAGCTAATTTTTTGTTGTAGGTTCTGCAAGACATGGGACTGCCTACAGGTGTGGAAGGCAAGGAGAGAGGTGATGAATCAGCAGAAGAAACTGATCAGAAACCAGTTGCAGTTGCTGTTCCTCCTGTAGTGGAAATTATTTGTACTTCCAGTGCTGCTTCTCCTTCAGAGCAAACAGAGGTGAACATGACTTACTATGCTCTTAGTTGCCTCGTTAAGTGTTACGTTTGTACTTCATTTTATAAATTTTAAAACTATTATTTTTTTTTGTTCTTTGCTTCTATCACTTTGCTCTCCTATCACTAATTTCTAAGGGTGTTCCTCATAGAATCATATTTTCTAGAAAACACTAGGTCTATGGTCTGTTTAAGGAAATAATTACTAAACTATGTTATCACTGTGCAAATCTTAGTGATCTGCATATTAGCTTCTGTCCAGAGCATGTTGCCATGCATTGAGGATATTTCTAACAAACTCGCTAAAAAATCAGTAAGTCTGTGCTGGCTTATTTAGATACTTTATAAATTTAGGGCCAGAATAATATAAGTAATTGGTTTGGTGTGCATATAGCTTTTCTTTAACTTTAAGTTATAGTTTTGAAATATTGGAGGAAATATTAGTGCTTTTTAACATTTAATTAGACATGTTTTCATTGTGATGTTTTTACTTAGAATGTGAAACAACAGGGACCAATACTGACCAAGCATGGAAAAAATCCAGTTATGGAACTCAATGAGAAACGGCGTGGCCTAAAATATGAGCTGATTTCAGAAACTGGTGGCAGTCATGACAAACGGTTTGTGATGGAGGTGAGATGACTTGGTCCACAAAACTCTATTCACAATTGCTGTTATATTTTGTCAAAGTTATAGTTCTATTCCTGAAATCATTTCTCATTTCGAAGGTTGAGGTTGATGGCCAGAAGTTCCAAGGAGCTGGTTCAAATAAAAAGGTGGCAAAAGCTTATGCTGCACTGGCTGCATTAGAAAAACTTTTTCCAGATGCTCCCCTTCCAATGGAGCAGAAGAAGAAAAGAGCCCCTATGCCTGCACGAGGTGGGCCCAAATTTCCTGTAAAGGTAGGCATATGCACTACAGTTCATGATTATATTGGAAATAATCTGTGCATTTCTTCCAAAACTGAGGCTTAAAAGTTTGGTAGATATTTTAAAGCACATTTGAATATGCAGTTTTAGGTGCTTTAAGTGGCCAGAGCAAGTAATAAACACTTTTTTTTTACATTTTTCTGATTTCAACAGCATAATCCAGGCTATGGTATGGCAGGGCCTATGCATGCTGAAGTACCTCCTCCTCCAAACATGCGGGGCCGGGGCAGAGGAGGAAATATCCGGGGCCGAGGCCGGGGCAGAGGTGGATTTGGTGGTGCCAATCATGGAGGTTATATGAATGCTGGTGAGTTGCATTACTTTTATTTAGCACTATGACATTTAGAAACAATACTATGTTGCCTTATGCAACTTAATTTACCTTTGAAATGTTATATCTTAAGTTTGAGCTTATTCTATTCATATCATTTGGAATTTGGCTACTCCATTTGGGGTGGGTGAAATGTTGTTGGGTTTGGGAAATACTGGCTAGACTAGGTTCTCTAGAATCAACTTTGTGTGTGTCAAAATATTTAGATATTGTGCAAGCATAAAAACTCAATTCATTTAACATACTTGCAGTTGTATAATGTTTTTGGTATTTTTGTAGGGGCTGGATATGGAAGTTATGGCTACGGTGGCAACTCTGCAACAGCAGGCTATAGTAAGTGTTTAATGGGGAAAAAATAAACAACACTCTGGGGTAACAAACTCAGTATTATTTTGCATAATGAAATGACCAAATATCTCTTTAAAGTTGATTTTAAATTTCTCTGCTTTTAAGCCAAGTGAAGCAATACACCATTTTTGTAAAATAATTCTCCCTAAAATACACTATTTTGCTTTGAAAGGCCTTTGATGGGGAGGGGGGATGACGGGAGCAGAGAAATAAAAAAATAATTTTTAAAAATGTGGCACATTTTGCCATCTTCAAAAATTCTAATTTTTTTTCCTCTGCTCTGTCTCCCCCTTTTGTAGGTGACTTTTTCACAGACTGCTACGGCTATCATGATTTTGGGTCTTCCTAGATCATCTAAAAGTATTGCACATAAAACAACTTTTTACTCCAATTTTCTCGAACTCCAAAACCAATGTGTTCGTGCTGTGTCCCTGTGCTTCACTGGGTTTCTCAACAGTGGCTTTTCACCGCAGCTTTCTGAAACTTAGCCTACAAACAGTGGCAGTTTTAATTGTGACTTGCCTTTGATCATATGGATGTACACTATTGGGGAGCAAAGGTTCAAGGAATGTCTGTGCATTGTGCACAATAAGAGCCAACTCTGTTCTGCTTACAAGCAAAAGGCCTTTGTTTGCTTTTTATGGAAAGCATTTTATTTTAGCAGAACTTGCAAAGATATGCTACTTTTTTGTCTTAAATTTTCAAGAGATTTTGTACAGATTTTAGTCCAAAAAAGTGGGTAAATGCTTGTATAAGGCGAAATTCCTTTTAATAATTCTGAAACCACAACAGCCTAAATTTTGAGCATGCATATTCTTGACTTAAATGTGCTGATTTTAATCTCTACATCCATTAGTTTCTTGCATTAATATACAAGTCTGAGCTACACTTGTTGGGTTGTATTATCTTTAACATTTCAATGGTTTGGTTAACTGCAGTGGGTTTGTTGCAGTTCTTATAGGATGTGGCTCTTTTTTCTTGTTCTCCAGTACATATCCCTAGAAGATAAATGTAGTATCACAAGACATGAAAACTACTGAACATTGAAAGGCACAGGGAATGAATTAGTTATTAACATTTTTAATAAATGGATTATTTGGTTCTCTTTGCTTTAGTAGTCATATTGAATATGCTCAGTCTGATTGTTGTCTTAGGAACAATGTTAAACATACTAAATTAGTAATTAATGAAATGTGGAAGTACTGTGCAATATGAATTTTAAAAAAGGCTCTAAACATAAAAATGACATTTGGTATCAGTTTAAAAGCAAAACTAAGTGAAAAATTAATTCTTAAATGCTGTTATTCTGGAAGAAGCGGTTGTTCTGAATGTGTTTTAGGAATAATTTGGATTAAGAAGTAAAATTACTCCAAGTAACCAGGTTTATGTTTCTTTGTACATGACCTTGTTGAACCACAACTGTGAGTTCACTTACAACTTTTCCCACTTTTTAAGCATGTAGCTTTATGTTTTTATAAAGCATAATAATTGGTAACTTGTATCCTAATTATATGTCAGAACTGATGTAGTGTTTTGTGTTCCCTTAACAAAAAATCTCTGGTTGTACATGACTTGAGACATAAACTTCAAATTGAATTCTAAGTAGAGAGCCAAACCCTTTAAAATAAATAGCATTATGCATTAAATGAATTTTCCCCCATGGACAAAATGAGCATACAATGGCTCAGAAGTGGACATTTTTATTTTTGGTTTTTTTTGATCAGGGTACAGTCTAGAGCACTCGTGTCAAACTTGCTGTATCACGTTGCCGTCACATTGTGACATTTCACAATGTTTTTCCCATTTGCAGAACTGGGGTGGATGTGGCATGCGTATGATGCATCTGGCCTGTGAGCCACCAGTTTGACACCCCTGATCTAGAGGAATCTTATGGGAAAGGCTAGAATACTCAAGTCTTTTCCTCTATATAGCTTGTGCTCACCTGCCAATCTTTTTGTTCATTTCTTCCTGTTACTTTTGTACATTTCTCCTTCTGTATTACTTCCCATTAGTGGCTTTGACTTGCTCTGCTCTTGCCACAAGAATGCATGTGTTTCTGCCTGTGCCATGCAGGGAACATTTTGTGCAGAGTATATATACCGTGCACATTGTTTTAAGTACTTTGATTTTGTTTCCAGCTGTCACCATCTCTGTTTTGCATTCTGTCACCAACTGAAATATATTTAATATTTGGAATAATTTTTAATTCTAACATGGGAAATTGCTATTTACAAAATATTGACATTGTGCAAAATGCTATATTAGATTATTTTGAATCACATGCAGCTCAACATGGTAGGACTAATTAATGTAATGTATAAATGATACACTGCATAATTATTAGGCAAGAGAGTATTTTGACCATATCATTTTTATGTATATTTTCCACCTCCAAGCTGTATAAACCTGAATGCTTATTGGATATAAGGATATCAGGTGATGTTTATTTCTGTAAAGAGGGAGGGTGCGGTCTAAGAGATCAACACCCTATATTAAGGTGTGCATAATTATTAGGTAGCTTCTTTTCTCAGGCAAAATGGGTTTAAAAAAAAGATTTAACCAAGTCTGAAAAGTCAAAAATTGTACAAAGTCTTTCAGAGGGATGCAGCACTCTTGAAATAGCTAAGATATTGGGGCGTGATCACAGAACCATCAAACATTTTGTTGCAAATAGTCAACAGGGTCACAAGAAACGTGTTGAGAACAAAAGACGCACATTAACTGCCAAAGATTTGAGAAGAATAAAATGTGAAGCTACCAGAAACCCATTATCCTCCAGTGTTGCTATATTCCAGAACTGCAACCTACCTCGAGTGCCCAGAAGTACATGATGTTCAGTGCTCAGAGACATGGCCAAATTAAGGAAGGCTGAAACCCAACCACCATTGAATAAGTTGAATAATAAGTTGAAATTGCAAAACTGGAACAAGAAATATCTGAAGACAGATTTTTCAAAGATTTTATGGACTGATGAGATGAGAGTGACTCTTGACAAACCAGATGGATGGACCTGTGGCTGGATCAGTAACAGGCACAGAGCTCCACTCAACTTCGAATCAAGACATGAGCAAGGTGGAGATGGGGTCCTGGTATGGGCTGAGTTAGTTGGATCTTTTCGGGTCGAAGATGGACTCAAAATCAGTTTCCCAAACTTACTGTTTTTAAAATACACTTTCTTCAAGCAGTGGTACAGGAAGAAGTCTGCATCTTTTAAGAAGACCATGATTTTTATGCAGGACAATGCTCCATCACATGCATCAAAGTACTTCACTGTGTGGTTAGTCAGTAAAGGCCTTAAATAATGACATGGCCCCCTTCCTCACATGACCCTATTGAGAACTTGTGGGCCCTTAAAAGGGAGATTTACGGTGAAGGAAAACAGTACAATTCTCTGAACAGTGTCTGGGAGGCTGTGGTTCCTGCTGCACAAAAAGATGATAGTCAGCAATTCAAGAAACTGACAGATTCCATGAATGGAAGATTTATGACTGTTATGGGAAAGAAGGGTGGCTATATTGGTCACTTAATTGTTTTGGTTTTTTTTTTGAAATGTCAGAAATGTTTGTAACTTTTTAAGTTGTTGATTATCCTCACTTTTAACAGATGAAAATAAACAAGTGAGAGGGAACAATTTTCATTTTTCATTTAGTTGCATAATCTGTACACTAATAGTTGCCCAATAATTGTGCACACATAGATATTTCTTTAAGAAAGCCAAAACCTCTTAAATATTCAAGTTTGAGATTTATTAACATTTTGGAGTGACCAAGAGCACCATAGTTGTTCAATAATAAAATTAATCCTAAAAAAAAACCTTGCCTAATAGTGCACTTCATGGCAGAACTATTGTGTAGAATAGTGTATACTTCATGTCAGAACTATATACTGTATTCAGTTCTTAACAATTGTCAACAGGAATTAGGACATTTCATTTGGCAGGTATTTTTGTTTTTTACTTTGTCAACAGCCTACTTAATGTTCCTTAATTGAGAAGAGATCAATTCAGAATAATTTCACACTGTAATATTCTGTCATATGGTATATTGAACATGGGTATTGCCTTCATAGTGGTTGACTCTGCTCTCTTCTCTCTAGGCCAGTTTTACAGTAATGGTGGCCATTCGGGAAATACAGGAGGAGGAGGTGGTTCTTCTGGCTATGGTTCCTATTATCAAGGTGGTGACTACAGCACTCCTGCTCCTCCTAAGCATGCTGGGAAAAAACAACAACATGGTGGACAGCAGAAACCTTCTTATGGCTCAGGGTATCAGTCCCATCAAGGCCAACAGCAACAATCATATAACCAAAATCAGTATGGCAATTATGGTCCACCACAAGGCAAGCAGAAAGGCTATAACCAAGGCAACTATGCTTCTTACTCAAATTCCTACAACTCTCCTGGTGGCAGTGGCGGAGGATCAGACTACAATTATGAAAGTAAATTCAGTGAGTTTCTTGTGGATGGTGGGGTGGGAGTTGAGAAATATTCAAATAGATATTGCATAAGCTTAGTTCTGGTTTATGGCAAATAAATACGCTTAAAGCCATGACAGAAAAGATGGGAATAGTTCACAAAGTAATTACTGGTTTAAGCACCGCTACCGTGTTTCCCTGAAAATAAGATCTGGTCTTATTTTTGTGGGCTCCAAAATAAGCACTAGGGCTTGCTTTTGAGGAAACACTATTTCAGAGGGATCAGCCCGGCTAGGATCTCCTCCTCTCCCCCCCCCTTTCCCCGCCTGGCAAGAGGCTGTAAGAGGCAAGTGCACGGGGACTGATGGTATGCGGCAGAAGCAGCAGCCCACTGGTCCCTTGGCAGCCTGTGCAGCGCAAGTGAGTTGATTCCCTGTTAAAGTAGGCAGGGTGAGGCATGCGATCTGGCAGGCTGCGGGAAAGCCGAGAGTTGATCTGGAGCAGGCAGCTGACTGGGATGGTTGTCTTTGTGCAGAGGTGCAGGGTGGAAGACGTGATCCTGACAGGCTGCAGGCAAGCTGAGAAACACGAAGATGAGCCTACGGTCATCCCCTCTGAACCACTGATTTGGCTTTCCCACGTCCTGTGTGGCACATCTAGACCATGTGCCTCCCTTCCTCCTCTGCCTGCTGTTTGGACAGGGAATCAACTCAACCGCTCTGCAGGCTGTGCCTGCTGCCGGACACTGTTGGCTCGCATGCGCTTGCTGCCTCCTGTGCTAGCCACACCCACTAGGGCTTATTTTTGCAGTAGGGTTTATATTGGGCATACACTTAAAAATCAGGCTAGGCTTTATTTTCAGAGTAGGTCTAATTTTGGGGAAAATAGTATTTATGAATGTACATAGGTAGTCCTCAACTGATGACTACAATTATTATTTTTTATTATTTATTCAGTTTATATGCTGCCCTTCTCCCAAAAGACTCGGGGCGGCTCACAAAGGTTAAAAACAGTAAAGAGTCATACAGAATATAAAATTAAAATTAAACAATTTAGAAAATGGATAAAAACAAAGAAAAGAATAAAGAAAAAGAAAAGAAAAAGAAAAAGAAATAAAGAACAGTTGAAGTCTCTGGATGCACCTCAAGGGCAGTCTCATGTAGAGGGCATTACAGTAGTCTAGCCGAGAAGTAACCAGGGCCTGAGTGACTGTGTGGAGGTCATCTCTGTCTAGGAAAGGGCGCAATTGGCAGACCAGGCGGACTTGGCCAAAGGCTCCCCTGGTCACGGCTGTCATTGAGCCCAACATTTTTGTTGCTTCGTGAGACATTTGTTAAGTGAATTTAGCCCCATTTTACTATCTTTCACAATAAGTGAAAAATGTGAAGACACTTTTTTTATGCTTTTGATCAGTCACTAAACAAACTTGTAAGTCGAGGGCTACCTGTAATTGTTGGAAGTTGTCTAATATTGCAGTTATCAAAGAGCAATTTAAAACTTGTGAAATAGCAGATATTGAGCTAAGAACTAGATGAAGTGATTTAGAACAATATTTTGAAAGTTTATTTTAGATAACTTGACAAATTGAACTGAAATGTGGCAATATGTAGTCTGGTTCTCCTCAGCCTGGTTCACCCTTGAATCTCAAAACTGCCTGAATAAGCATAAACAAAATCTAGGTAGCACCATTTGGAGAAAGTCAGAAGCTGGCCTGAACAGAACAGAAGTAATTCTTGACTTATGACAGACCCCCATAAGGTACTTACGGGACCTACAGTCATATTTTATGATCGTTTGCAGCATCTCACAGTCACATGGCAGCAATTTATTTTTTGCTGGAAACCAGCGTTCACTTCCTGTTTCAGCAAAAAAATCTGCCCATCCAGGCAATGGGTTAATTTAATGCCTGCCATGTTTGTTTTATGACTACCGCATTTGCTTTACAGCTACCACAAAAATGTTAAATCGGGCCAGTCAGTTTGATACCACAACATTGCAACTATCATGTTATGATGGAAATTCGGGGTCCCATGCTAGCCATTCATCGAGAAATACCTATAATAGAAAAATATTCATGCATTGCAGTTTCTGGCATCTAGGTGCAGAATAGTTTTTTATTGCAGCTACTATGTTTTAGGACTGCACAGAGAGAAGTGGTGAGCATCTTATATATAGAAAGTGGAGACAGCCAATCATATGTTCAAAGTAGTTTATATAGGTGACTTAATATGCATTCTTTGATTGCAGATTATGGTGGTGGACGTGGAGGAGGTGGTGCAAACAGCTATGGTTCAGGAGGTGCCTCCTACAATGCTGGTGGCTATGGGGGAGGAGCTGGTGGAGGAGGATCATCTTACCAAGGTAAGCAAGGTCAGTATAGAGTTAGACATGCAAATACTTTTGTGTTAGTGAGACATGTTGCATTGGCTGAATGGCCAACTGTTATCTATGGTCAATGTCAATACTCTTTGCATCCCTAACTCTAAATGAATGTAATGAATAAAACTCAAGGGGAAATATATTTTTTTCAGCTCTAGGCATTAGAAAAGGAGGGAAGAGGAATGGGATGCTTTGAAAATATCGAAGCTTGAAGCTGAGAGGTCCTGTTCTCCAAATGTGCATATATACCAGAGCACTTAGTCAAGGAGCAATAGTAAAATATTCTTAAGTGATCTGAACTACGTGTTGCTACGTGTTGCAATGTTTATGTTTAGTTCTGTGTTCTAAATATTCTTATGCGTAATAATTGGAAATAACTGAAGTAGCGTTTACAGTGGTATATTAAAGTAACTTTCAATTTTTCTAGGTGGATATTCTCAGTCAAATTATAATTCTCCAGCTTCAAATCAGAATTACAGTGGACCTCCCAATTCCTACCAACCTCCCCAAGCTGGATATGGCAGAAATGACCACAGCATGAACTATCAGTATAGATAAACTAGTTTGTTCTTGATGGGTCTGTATGTTTGTTTCTCCTAAATTTGCATAACCTTTGAATATTAAGTTTTATTGCATCACAGTAAACATGTAAACCCTGTTTCCATGTTGCAGTGCTCTTTGTGATATCAGTCACTAATGGTTGAGTACATTGTGATTCCATAATTAGCTGTATTTTGGACATTTAATGGTGTATTTAATGGTTTGTTAGTTTGCCATTTCAGTTTTTTTGTCTAAATAGAATTTGAGTTCAACATCCCTCTTTCATTTAAATTAAATTCAGGTATTAACATACAGGATTGCTTTAAATGGATAAGGGATGTCTTCTGCTTTTGTGAAGTGAGTTTAAAAAAGCTTTCTGTATTTTAATGCTTTAGTGTTTTTCAGTTTTATAAGTGATTTATTTTTAAAATTTGTGGGAAAGAGTGGGTTTGTATGTCTGGGTCATTCAGACAGTTTCTGGATTATGCTGAATGTAGACAAATAAACATAAACTCTTCATGTGTCTGTCTAGAATGTTATTCTACCACAAAACTATTTCTTAAACAGTAAAATAACACCAATAATATTTTTTTAATTTTAAAGAAATGTTACTATGATATATTTTTATTAATTTTATTAAAATACCCTTCTCTTACCCTAACTATTATGCCAATAATATTCATGTGCATTTGATTTTTTTCTTTTTGGAGTTTAAAGTTTTTTATTAATTGAAATTATCTTGTCTAATTTCTTTAAAAGGATTAGTAAGCAGTGTGGAATTATGCGATTCCTTGATTGTGCATGCTTTTCTCCATCCAGGTGGAGACAGCAGCCAGATATGGGTGATACTCGATTGTTCAGACTGAATGACTGGGTCTAAAAGAGTTGAAGTCCTGTCTCTCTGGTCATGTGACTCCAGCTTTTTGACTCAGTCTTCAGACGAGACCGTCATGTTGGTGATATTCTCTGCCTTTCTTTAGCTGTTATCTCCTTCCTTGTGATTCCTGTTTAATCCTTTTATTGGAATTGTGAGTGTTTTAAGGTGTATTTGTAAGTTTAAGTGGGAAAGATGTTTTTCCTTCTTGTATTTAGGTTTTGGGGGGGGTTCTCCCTAGCCTACCCATCGTATGGGATCTGTTTAGACAACCCAGTGCCTCCCAGTGTCTACTATCATCACTCATGAGCTTTTACGCTCTATCAGCCTTTCAATGCAGAGTTCAATTCTGAGGCTGCAAGTTTTTCATCCCCAGACGCTGCGCACTTCGTCGGACCAGCGGGG
>JANHFM010001553.1:129862-150279 GCA_032468115.1 Grayia smithii | reverse complement strand
AATATAATATAATATAATATAATATAATATAATATAATATAATATAATATAATATAATATAATATAATAATATAATAAATGTAATGTAATGTAATGTAATGTAATATAATATATATCATATATTACATTATAAATAGGGACATGGTGGCTCAGTGGCTAAGATGCTGAGGTTGTCAGTCAAAAAGTTGCCAGTTCAGTGGTTCGAATCCCTAGTGCCACATAATGGGGTTAGCTCCCATTACTTGTCCCAGCTTCTGCCAATCTAGCAGTTTGAAAGCACGTAAAAAATGCAAGTGGAAAAATAGGGACCACCTTTGGTGGGAAGGTAACAGCGTTCTGTTTGCCTTTGCCGTTTAGTCATGCCGGTCACATGACCACGGAAAGGTCTTCGGACAGTGCTGGCTCTTCAGCTTTGGAGATAAACACCGCCCCCTAGAGTTGGGAACAACTAGCACATATATGCAAGGGGAACCTTTATCTTTATATTACATTACTATAAAAAGTGACTAGCAAGCAGAAAGTGATTGCATTATTTTCAAATATAGTCAAATCCTCATTTATCAAAACAAACAACATAACAAATCAACAATACAACCATTGTGATATGGAACATTTTTAGTGTTCTGCTATAGTAAGAAGCTCAATATGTGCTATACAAGAGTTACGCAGGAAGGCAATCAAATTTAAGCACTCAATTTCTCTGTAAGTCCACAATGGAGCATAACAGAATATATAACATTTCACACAATTTTTGATGTCTGATGTGTTTTATGACTACAGAAATAGATGCTTACTTCAGCATAACATCAGACTCTTTCACAATTTCAGCAAGTTTGTCCTTCTGTAATCCTTGTTCAATAAGCAAAGCATGGGATTTGTTGTACCTACAGTTAAAAATAAAGTATTAAAAAGTTTCTTTTCTTATAGGCAGAATATTTCTCTGTGTGTGTGTGTGTGCATGCATGTGCACCTTTGAATCAGTCTTGACTCCTGGTGACCATTTGGATTAGTCCCTATCATTTTCAGAAGTAGCTTGCCATTGCTTTCTTTCAAAAGCTGAAAGAAAGTGACTGGCCAAGGGTCACTTAGCTGGTTTTGTCCCTTAGGATGAAACTATAACTCATGGTCTTCCAGTTTCTAATCTAGTTCCTTAACCACTGTATCAAATTGGGTCTTCCTTAGGGCTTTCTCTCCATTAGAAAAATAATATAAATAGACGTCTGAATCAGCCAATCTTCAATATGTGTTTGACAATCTTTATATCTAGTACAACAATGATAGTTTAAGATAAAGCAATCAAATGGACAATCAAAAATAGAGACAAAAATGATTAGCATTAATCATTAATTCAAAAGGAAAGAAGAATAATTGAAGAAAGTCTTATCTCTAGCAGATGTTCTACCATTCCTTGTTATTGGGCATGCTGTCTAGGACTGATGAGATCTAAGATTGAAATATATGGGGGAAAATGTATTCTACCCATTACATTTGGAAGGTGATTTTACATCTCAATAACTGTATCTTATGGATTTATTTTTTCCAAATACTGTATGTGTAAAAATTATGTCGGATAGCATTATATATTTTCAAAATCTGTTTGAATATTAGAGGACATCAATGAAACTGTTACTTAAAGGATGCAAGAAAGAGATAAGAGGCAATAACTTAAAACAATAATTTGTCAAGTTTCTTGACAAACTTGTTTTAAGTGCATAAATTGACTTATAATAGGTCATGTATTTTATCAAGATACAATAAGTGGGTGATCTTAGCAACAACTGCTTAATTATTCAGTTGTAAACTTTAAACTTTTAACAGTAAACAAATCACTTTTCACGAACTCACCACTCAACCATATATGGATACTTCTCTTCAACTGTAAGACTAGGATCAATTTCAATAGCATAATATGTTTCTTTTAGCTGGAATAACTAGAAAGAAAAACAGTTAGTCGCTATTTATCTTTGTAATATCCAATTTTTTTTCTAACTGCACAAACTACCATATTTTTCAGACTATAAGATGCACCAGTGTATAAGATGCACCAAACTTTTGAAGAGGTAAGCAAGGAAAAAAAGGTTTTGCCCTCTCTGGGCCCCTAGAGCACTTTGCAGGCCTCCAAAAGCCTCTGCGTGCCCCATTTTTGTGAAAAAAAGGCCTGTTTTTTGCAAAAAGTGGGGGCGTTTTTGCCCTCCCCAGCCCACAGGAGACTTTGTAGGCTTCCCAAAGCCTCTGCGCATCATTTTTGTGAAAAATGGCCGTTTTTGTGAAAAATGGCATTTGTGAAAAATTCTGTTTTTTGCAGAAATGGGACGCGCAGGGAGAGGCTTCGGGAGGCCAAAAATGGCTGTATTCGGTGTATAAGACACACCAATATTTCCACCCTCTTTTAGGGGGGAAAAAAGTGCATCGTACACTTTGAAAAGTTTGGCAAACACAAAGAAGAGAAAGTCAATCTATTCTCCAAAGCACCTGAGGACAGGACAAGAAGCAACGGATGGAAACTAATCAAAGAGAGAAACAACCTAGAACTAAGGAGAAATTTCCTGACAGAACAATTACTATCAGTGGAACAATTTGCCTCCAGAAATTGTGAATGCTCCAACATTGGAAGTTTTTAAGGATTTGTCTGAAATGTTATAGGATTTCCTACCTGAGCAGGGGGTTTGAATAGAAGACCTCCAAGGTCCCTTCTAACTCTGTTATTCTGTTCTGTGCTGTTGTACTCTATTCTGCTTCCTTAATTTTGATATATATTCTTAGTATCTTAAATAAGTACATTATATACAATATTCACTTAAGACGTGTATAAACATATAAAAGCACATACACACAAAAATCAACAAGTGGTCTTAACACAGCAGTATACTTAACATAGGGAATCCTTGGTTTACAATTGCTATTGGGATTGGAACTTCTATTATTAAGTGATAATTACTGAACATTACTGGCCTAAATTGAGGATTTACCTATACTTCATGACAATTCTATGCAAAGTACAAAATAATACAACCTTTCATAGCAGTAGGAATCGATAATGAATACAGGAAACAAACTTATCAGTTTTAAATTACCTTTGTGCGACATTCCTCTGTAATGAGGTTACAGTTGTCAATGATATCTGGAAAATGTTCAAAGAGGTTTGAGAAATGAGTATGTGCAAATCAAACAATGCAAAATTTTAATTTACCCATCTATCAATAAAATATTTGTAACCCACTTGAAATAAGGGCAAAATCTCCAACTTTAACATTACTATTAGTTGAAATTATTTTTAAAATAATGGCATTCAAGTGTTAGCCTACATGAAATACCCAGATTCATGAAAGGAAATTAGTTTTGACTACAATCTTTCCCCCAATCTCCTTATTAAAATGGCATCATTTATACTATAATCTAGTATACAGAATCTAGAAGAATATAATGGTGATAAACAATACTCTGTTTCCCCCAAAATAAGACATCCCCTGATAATAAGCCCAATGGGACTTTTGAGTGCATAGCAATAAGGCCAACTCTTATTTCAGGGTTCAAAAAAATATAAAACAGGGTCTTATTTTCAGGGAAACACGGTAGTTAAAAATGTAACATATCACAACTAGACCAAATAATGCACTAGAAGGAAAATCCAAGATTTTCCCCTTTTACTATGTGTTTTCAATCATAGGTTTTCTTGAGTTTCGTGAGAGATATGAAATTTTTTACAAGCAATCTGTAATACTCACTATGACATGTTGGGCATCTTTTGCCATTATGGTTAAACCTACTTAACGTCATATCAAAGTCTGTAATTATCTGTAAAGAGTATACAAAGAAATGTATTATGAATGTAAAATAAAACTAAATATTTGAAATGTAAAATTTCAAGTGTTCTAGATACTAATAGGCTGTAATTTTAAGTGCATTGAAGCTTTTGTTTCAGTTTTTAACTTGACACATTTGGAGTCCTATTTGAGCCATGATGTACTGGGATCAGCATTAACCAGTTTCCAAAAATCATGAACTGGAATCAGCATTAACTATAGTTTCCTAAAACAGCAAACTGTTAAGGAAGCTGGTGTTTCAGAAAATCTTAATTAAGACTAATAATTTAGAATTTAGACTTAATGCTGGGCGATGGTTAGTTGAAAAAAGTTGCATTATGTATTATACCCAAAGATGCTTTTTCAAGAGGCAACTGGACTTTCTGGATTTTCTTTGAAGACATTTCGCTTCTTATTCAAGAATCTTCTTTAGCTCTGAAGAATCCAAGAAACTTCTTCCTCTCTATAGAAGCTTCTTGGATGAGAAGTGAAACATCTTCAAAGAAAAACAAGAAAGTCCAGTTGCCTCTTAAAAAAAGCACCTTTGGGACAATCATGACCTGGATGACTGAGAAGTTCCATAGACATTTAGTGATTATGTATTATACTAAATTTTAGCAAATATTACAATAACCTTTTAACAAATTAAGGATCTGCACAGAATATCCAAGGAAGAGCTTTGGGAATCCTTTGATATGATCTTGTATGACCTGAAGATTGTCCAGTCTGATTCACTGCTTGGTATGAAGCTGTTTTTTAAAATTTATTTTGGAGGATTTATTTAATGGAAAGCAATACAATATGGAAATGTTTAATAGTCTTGCTTGTTCATATTTTGAAATTTTTTTTTAGCAATTCTTGTGGAGAGGGAGTGACTTTTTGAGGATCAGTTAGGCTTTTCTAAAACTCTAAAAGTGCCAAACCAACTTTACCTTTCACTATATAAAGACCTGTAAATGTTTTTTTTTTTAAATTAAGAATATGGTCTAATCACACCTAGATTAATAAACCAGTGTTTAAATGTAATAATTGTTTTACCAATAAGTATGACCGTATCCTTATATTTGGAACATTGCCATTTTTTTAAAAAAAGAAACATTTTCGATAAAGAAAAAGAGAAGAAATATAGAATTGTTTTGTTTCTATCATATAATTTATATTATTTTGGAATCATCATGGCTAGCTATAGAGGATTCTGCCAGTCTGTGATCAACATCCTATATTAGGACTTTTAATTGCAAAACTCAAAGGTCTGTAAGAAATCATAACCCTTTTAAAGTTACTTTTAATACTATAGTATTCCTGTTTCTAGACAGGACCCAACTCTATCAGTCATTCATAAAGTTAATAAGCAGGATGCCTTCAGTGTCTGGAGGAAGTTATCATCTTAGTCTCCTGAATTATGAGTGAATTATGGTTGCTCCTTGTGTTTGGGATATTATTGATTGTATTGTTCCACTGTCATGTTTATATTATGCTATTCAATTTTTAATATTAATGTTTTGATGATATAAGATCAGATGACAGATACAACATCTCTGAGTGCCTTTGTGATAGTTGATTTCTTGCAATTGCATGGACAAAACCCAAGCAAGGGTTTTGGAAGTCGGTTCAACACTGCTTTCTTGCTAGGGCTGAGAGGGAATGACTGGCCCAAGGTCACTCAGTTGGCTTTATGCCAAGGTGGGATTAGAAGGAATGTTGGACCTACCTGAACGTTAGTTTTCGGCGCGCTGCAAAAGAGTTCAAGCAGTGGGTGATAACTAGAATTGATTGGCTAGAAGACTGAGTTGATTTGTTTAAAAGCTCCTCCTCCTTCCTGTTGAGCTCCACTTTATTAACGATAGCCTGGACTGGAGATACAGCTATCTGGAAAAGATAAACACAAGGAAAAACACGACCGGGCCGGACCCCCTTAATGTAGGGTGGGGTTGAACTCTTTTGCAGTGTGCCGAAAACGAACGTTCAGGTAGGTCCAACGTTCCTTTTCCGGCGCACTGCTGCAAAGGTTCAAGCAATGGGATATACCCAAGCTATATTCCTAGGGCAGAATGCAGAAACGGTTGTAGTGTTCTCAACTGGAAGGATGTGCTGCAAGATGCATTTGCCAAAGGTGGCCTCCGCCGATGCAAATTTGTCTATTTTATAGTTCTTGATAAATGGAGATGGGGATGACCATGTGGCGGCCCTGCAGATCTCGAGAATGGATGCTTAAGATGCCCAAGCCGCAGACATAGCTGCACTTCTGGTGGAATGCGCTGTGATACGGCTGGGCTGTGGCCGCTTTTGCAGATCATACGCCAGTGAAATACACGCCTTCAGCCAGTGTCCTATGGTGGATGGGGAAATCTTGGAGCCAAGTGACCTAGGTTGGAAGGAGACAAAAAGTGCCTCAGATCTGCAGAAGGAAGCAGTACGGCGTACTATTTGCGGAGTGCTCGACGAATATTCAATGTGTGCCATTTCTTCTCTGACTCGTGGACTGGTTTAGGGCAAAAGTCTGGTAGTATTAACTCCTGCGATCTGTGGAAGGAAGAGTTAATTTTTGGAAGAAACATGGGATCAAGACGTAAAATGTCCCGATCGGGGTGGAAGGTACAGAGGTCTTGTCTGACAGAAAGAGCTCCCAATTCTGATACACGCCGGGCTGACATGGTAGCAACGAGGAAGGTGACCTTAAACATAAGAAGTTTGAGGCTGGCCTTCTTGAGAGGTTCAAATGGTGGGAGAGTGAGAGAACGAAGGACCATACTCAGGTCCCTTGAAGGAAAACGATGAATGACAGTTGGTCTGAGACTGGATGCTCCTCTCAGGAAACTGCGTACTCGTGGATGTTGTGAGATAGAAGAAATGCCCTCACAAGAAAGAACCGTGGCCAGGAGAAGGGGCAGAGCTAACGTCATGCTGCAACAACAGAAGATCTTGCTCCAAGGTCTCTGTTTACCCCCACTGCTAGATGGTTCTGTTTGGACCTCACAATCTTGTTGAGATTGTGATAGTGCAGGGCATATCCTACTGATCCCAGAGGCATCGCAAAACCTCTGGTTGATCCAGGAAAAGTCCTGTTTCCAGCAGGGGGGGGGAGCCATTAATTGGCATGGCTGAAGGCATGGCTTAGTTCCGGAGAAAGAGGAAGAAAGAATGTGGCATCTTTACTTTGAACTTATACAATGAGAGCACTCTAAGATTAAAAGAACTTTAAACTAAGAACAAAAGAAGATTAAGCGGTGGTTGGAATTTTTCTTTTCATTTTAAAAATACTTGGCTCCATGGATATTTGAATCTTTTTTTCTCTCTCCTTTTTTTAAAATTCTATCTGGACTGGAGGGGTCTTATGGAAACATACATGCTGGAAACTTAAAGAAGTTAAACATGGCAGTGAGTAGGTGGGCGGCTTGGAGAAGAATTTCTAGTATTATTTCTCCGACAGCGATCTTAGAGTTTCAGCTGTTAAAACTCTGTACTCATTAATCTGGATAATTCAAAATACTTTCTTAATTTGGAAAATATATTAAAACTACTGGACTGATTCTTTGTTATTACACAGTGGTGGATGCTGATCCAGTTGGATATAAAGTGCTAAATTTGGATTGAATAAAGATTGAAAAGGAACGTTGGTTTTTACCTGATATGTGCCTTCTCGTTGGCTGGAGACATCAGCCAGACTGGGTTCTGCTCATCGTTCAGCCAATGGACCAAGCTTACCAAATTGTTAAGTCCGCCCCTGTTGCCGGGTAGATTCCCAGCTTTTCGGCGAGGAAAAACTGATAAGCTCCACGTGTTGAAGCAAGGATAGACAGAAGAAAGGAAGAAAACAAAGGGCAGACAAATACCTCCAGGGTGGAGCTGGTTGATGTCTCCAGCCAACAAGAAGGCACGTATCAGGTAAGAACCAACGTTCCTTCTCCGTATTGGCTGGAGACATCAGCCAGACTGGGACATACCAAAGCAATTTTCCCATCACAGGTGGGCCCAGTCTGACCCAAGGAATCCCCTCCAGAAAGCACCCTCTGCAGCACCCTGCGTCCAAAGGCGGCATCCGCCGAAGCAAATGAGTCCACCCTATAGTGCCGAATAAAGGGAGAAATCGAAGACCAGGTAGCCGCTTGACAAATCTCCATCCATGAAGCTTGTGTGGCCCAAGCCGCCGATGTAGAGGCACTGCGAGTAGAGTGAGCCATGATGCGAAGAGGACGCCGCATGGCGCGGATGTCGTAAGTCCTGGAAATTGTGTGACGTATCCACCTTCCAACAGTCAAAGAGGAGACCTTGGCGCCCAAGGATGCTGGCGTAAAAGAGACAAACAAGGCCTCAGACTTACGGAAAGATGCAGTCCGCTTAATATAAATACGCAGAGCACACCGCATATCCAAACAGTGCCAGCGGTCCTCCAACGGATGATGAGGATCGGAACAGAAATTTGGCAACACCAACTCCTGCAAACGATGAAAAGGTGTATTTACCTTTGGGATAAACGCCGGATCCAGCTGGAGGACCACTCGGTTCGTATGGAATATACAAAGGTCATCACAAATTGAAAGCGCTGCCAACTCAGAGATCCTGCGAGCTGACGTAATTGCGATGAGGAAGGTCACTTTACAAGATAACAGTCTGAGACTGACCTCCCTCAAAGGCTCAAAAGGATCCTCTGCCAACACATTAAGTACCAAGGACAAATCCCAGGTGGGATATCGGTGAATCACCGGAGGGGAGATGTTTGCTGCTCCAGATAGAAACCCCTTAATATAAGGGTGCTGAGATAATGAATCCGGCTTGCCGCAAGACAACACCGAGGCCAAGGCCGCCACTTATCTGCGAAGCGTATTAGGCGTAAGTCCGCGACTGAGCCCATCCTGCAGAAATCTTAAAACATGCACCAGTGGCCTGAAGTGGATCGATGGAAGAATGAGAAGCCCAGGAACAAAAAGCCCGCCATGTGGCCGCATAAATCCAACGAGTGGAAGGGCGATGGCGAGCTATGATCGTGTCGATGACGTCGTCGGGCAAACCGTCCCATCTCATAGTGCCCCGCTCAACCGCCAAGTGGTCAGACGCAACCACTGGATGTCCGGATGGTTCAGCGATCCTTGAGAAAGAGCATCCGGCTGTGGCGGAATGGGCCATGGAGGGGCCACTGATAAAGCCTTGAGATCGGCAAACCACGACCTCTGGGGCCAATGTGGCGCCAGGAGCACAATCTCCGCTCTTTCTGAGAGTAGCTTCCATATCACCCTCGGAACTAGGGGAAGAGGCGGAAAGGCGTGTAACAGCCCCCTGGGCCAGGGACTTCTGAGAGCATCCACGCACTCCACCTGAGGCCCCGGAAACCTGGTAAAGAAACGCGGAAGCTCCGTGGTCTGGTAGGTTGCAAAAAGATCCACTGCCATCAGGCCGAACTGCCGCAGAAGCTCCTGAAACAGGGCGGGAAGGAGACGCCACTCTGCATTGTCGATCGTTCTGCGTCTCAGCCAATCCACCTTGACGTTGGTCATGCCCGTAATATGCTCCGCGGTCAGGGAGAGCAGATGTCTCTCGGCCCAGAAACCTATCCAGCGTGCCTCCAGACATAGACTCCGGGACCTTGTGCCCCCCTGCCTGTTGATATAAGCCTTTGTGGCCACATTGTCCGTGCGAATTCTGTATCAGTGGCTGGAAATGACGCAGGGCAAGGTAAACCGCCCGAAGTTCCAGCCAGTTGATGCTGTGGGAGCGCTCCCTGGAGGCCCACTGGCCCTGTGCTATCTGGTCCTGAAGGTGAGCACCCCAACCATGAAGGCTGGCGTCCGTGGTCACGATCAGCCGGGCCGGCTCCAGAAAGAACTCGCCTCTGGCCAAGGCTGGAGATCTCCACCACACTAGCGACTGAAGAAAGTTGGATGGTATTGCAATCCTCAGCTGTGACGTGCCCCTTCCTGCCCTCTGAAATGGGAGAAGAAACCATTGTAGCGTACGGAGATGTAATCGAGCCCAAGGGGTCACCTTGATAGCCGAAACCATCTTCCCCAGGAGAGTAGACAGGACAGCTAGCGAAGCTCTACAGTCCAAAAGGACCTGGCCTATCAGCTCCCTGATACTATCCTGAAGTTTGGTGGACAGAAAAACTCTCCCTTCAACAGAGTCAATAATCGCTCCCAGATGAGAGATCTTGGTGGAAGGGTCAAGATGGCTTTTATCCATATTAACAGAGAAGCTGTGGTCCTGGAGACAAGCGATGGTCACTTGGAGATCTCGGAGGGCTGATTCCCTTGATGAGGATTGGATCAAGATGTCGTCCAGGTAACACTGGACATGGATCGGCACGGCTCGCAGACAGGCCGCCAAGGCAGCAAGCACTTTTGTGAAAGTGCGGGGGGCAGATGAAAGTCCAAAGGGAAGCGCCCTATACTGGAAATGCTGCCCATCATAACAGAACCGTAAAAACTGACAGTGGGAAAAACAAATCGGGATATGTAAATAGGCCTCTGTGAGGTCCAAGGAAGAGAGGAGGTCGCCCCTCCAAACACCAGTTAAGATAGAGTGCAACGAGTGCATCTTGAATCTTTTGTAGAGTATGAATTTATTCAGACGCTTTAAATCTAGGATGGGCCGCCACCCCCTCCGACGATTTGGGAACGAGAAACAAATTAGAGTAATAGCCTGAGCTGGCCTGAGAGACCGGTACCGGTTCAATCGCCCTGATTTCCAGAAGATGCTGGATCGCCTTGGCCATAAGGGCCCGGTGAGCCGGATAAGAAGAAATTGGACAGGATCTGAAAGAGTGAGGAGGAGGCGAAATAAACTCTAAGGAGAGACCAACCCTGATCGTCTCCTGGACCCAAGCATCTGAAGAGATCTGGTCCCATCGGTCGGCGAAGAAGGCCAATTTGCCTCTGATGGGCAGAACAGAAAGGCGTCTAACGCTGGCGTTGGTAGGAGCAGCCCCCTCCCCCCAAAAGGGACGGTGACACGCATAGGGCTTACCTTGGGCCGCCCTGTCCGGAGGGCCCCGCTGTCTAAAGCCAGAAGAAGGGGTGAACCGTGCAGAGGTTGAAGCTCCGTCCTGTAATCTGTAAAATTGACACCGGTAGGGGCCCGGAGCCTGGAAGTCCAACTTTCGATGAGCAGTGGGGAGCACCTTCTTCTTGTCCCATGTTTTAGTAAGCCAGGGCTCAAGAGCCAGACCAAACAAGTGTGCTCCCGTGTAGGGTGCTGAAGCTAAACGCCACTTCTGGCAGACATCTGCGGGCCAATGCCGCAGCCACAGGAGGCAACGGGCTGTCACAGACGATGACATGGCTCTAGAAGCAAAACGAACTGAATTTAACGTGGCATCCGCAGAAAACTGGACCACCGCTATTACCTTATTTATGTCTTGCAGGAGCCGATGATCCTGCTGTTGGAGCTTATTGCGTAATTCCTGCTGCCATAACAACGTTGATCTGTTCACAAAGGATGCTGAGGCGGACTGCATGGCCCATTTGACAGCATGATGCATGCGCTGAAGCACTTGATCTGAGCGCCTATCCTCCAGCTTGAGCGTCTCATCGGGGTCTCCTGGGAGGGAGGCATTGGGCAACAATGCCGCAATCGGAGCATCCACTACCGGCACCTGTAACAGAGACACCATCTCTGGCGCTACATTACAAAATTGCTTGTCCTGCTTAGATGCCACCGGGACAGAGGGGCCGAGAGCCCATTGTTTCTGAAGCACTGACAAAAACATGGGTGGAGCCGGGACCACATCCACTTGTCTTACCGGTTCTGCGAACAGAGAAGCCGACGTGTCTTGTAAGGTGACAGTGCTCTCCCCCTGGGGCAGGCCACCCACTTTGGCCGCATTGATGGCCTTATGCAGCAAGGATTTGAAAAGGGCCGGAGGGAATAGCCCCGTGAAGGGAGGCTGCTCCGGGAGGAGGCCCTCATCTTCTGACAGGTCTAGATAGTCAACATCCGTCTTGCGCAGGTGAGACTGGTGAGTCTGCCGAGAAGAATACAGCGAATCATGACGGGACTCGTCCTCCCACTCCTCGTCCGATAAGGACTCCGCTGACGGAGAACGCGAAGAATGCCTGGGTCTAGCCAGAGCCTTGGCAATACCCTTCTGGATGGCTCTAGCAACAACCTCTTGCAGCTCCGGAGGCAACTCAGGACCCGAAGACTCTGCCGACTTTTTGGGTGCAGACAGAGGGGAAACACAGGGAGAAAGGGACCCCCAGAGGGCAGCCTCAGAGACAGGCACCTGAGAATCATGCAGAGAAAGACAATCCGCACTCACAGCGGGGGAAGGAGATCTCTGCCTTGCAGCAATGGTTTTCCTTGCTTTACTGCAGATCTTTTGAAGAGCTAGGTGCCGTCTGCACTCATGCCTCAAAGAGGACTTAAAGCCAGAGTGAGGCTTATCAGAGGTTTTGGAAGACAAAGCTGCTGAAGTGGTGTCAGACACAGCCACCAAGGAACCCTGGTCCTGCTCTAATGCCACCTGCTGGGAAGGAGGGGGCTCAGGCTCCCCAGGGCGATCAGACTTGCCCTTGGCCTTAGGCATGCCGATAGACTCCAACCTTAGTGTGAGCCAAGTCAAAACACCCCAATGGACGGGCTGAACAGTCCCTGCCCACTAAAATGCCAGAAAACCAGACACTGAAAAAAACCAACCCTGCAGGGTAGGACCATTTTTTTTTTAAAGAAATAGAGGCTGCAAAAGGCAACAAGCCAGAGCAAGGGTCCAATAAAGAACCTCTGTAAAATTTATGCAGAAGGCTCCCATTGAAATCAAGGGTTAAAACTGCTCCAATCAGGGGAGACAAGCTCCACCCTGTCAAGCCAGCAATCCCAACTAAAGTGGGAGAGCACTTCTGGCTGGATGGCCAAGAACACCTCAGGGAAGGCTCAGGGCCCACCTGGGCAAGGCCAAGCCTCGGATTAATAAAGGCCCAAGAGGCTCCGTTTCAGCGCCGGGCAGCCTGATGTTAAAATGGCTGTCCGACAGGCCAGACAATGGCGCGCTTCGCACCCAGAGAGCTCATGGCTCTCTGCAATACCACGGGCAGAACAAGCACTGCCCAGCCGCCCTGCGCCCACAGCACAATGCCCACCAACTTCCAGGGAGCTCAGAGGCCTGATCTGGGCAAAAAAACAGGCGACAAGGACAAGGAATGGAGGCAAGCGGCTCAGAAGGCTCTAAAATGGCCGCTGCAACTGTCTCCGGCAGCGCGCTGCTGCGGACCAACACTCAAACCCCTTACTGCGCTATTAAAGGTAAGGGGAGGCTCAAAGTAAGAAAGAAGCAGCAGATCCAAGGCAAACTGAGGCGGAAATGGGGCGCTAGACTCCTGCACGCCTCCCTCGCCCGACCTGGCCCACGGAGCAGTAAAAAGCCCAGCACAGTAAATAAAGCCAAATCAAACCAAACACAAGGCAAAGGGACAAACAAAACAATGCCCAAGGAAAGAAGGGGCTCTCTCAGCACACACACAAACACTCACACCTACTCACACTAGAAGGCAAAGGAAAGAAATACAAATAGAAGAAAATCTCCTCAGAGAAAGCTTTCAACACGTTCGTCCAGCAAGGGACCGAGCCGAAAAACTGAGAATCTACCTGGCAACAGGGGCAGTCTTAACAGTTTGGTAGGCTCGGTCCATTGGCTGACCGACGAGCAGAACCCAGTCTGGCTGATGTCTCCAGCCAATATGGAGAATGACTAGTACATATGTGCGAGGGGAACCTTAACCTTTACCTTTACCTTATTTTGTTTTTATTTATTTTGAATTTTAGACGATTATAGCCTATGAATAATTAAAATATCCTTTAAGATATTATTTTTTTGTCGTATGTACTTTTAAAATGAATTAAAAGGAACTATAATTTATATATATATATATTGTTTCATTTGTAAGTCACTTAGATTCACTTGAACGAAGTGACACAAAAAAAAGTTGTTAATAAATAAAATACATGAGTGAAAAAATACTATAATTCCAGTAAGATGAAATATAAGTGGGCATTAAAAATTAGCAATATATAAGCTTTAGCCCAAGGATCATAAGGGGTTATAAAACTGTGAAGTTCTTTCTTCAACTTTCTCTTCTGTCACATCTTTCATCCTTTCTACTTTCTTGAAAGTATAGAGTACAGTTGTATACTATAATGTAGTGTAAAATTGTACAGTCAATTTTAATGCAAAAATACTATTTTTTTCTCCCCAAATTTAAAATGATAGTTAAAAACTAATTATAAGTCCTAGAGGAAGAAAAGTTTGGAGAGTTTAAGGACAAGAAAAGATGGACACACAAACAGACAACTAAATAAACTGACACAAGTCAACTTCTATGTGTATATTACTCCCTGGTCATTAAATAAGAAATAGAACTTGTTTCAAGATTAGCTCCTACTGTCCTATTATAGTCCAGTATAAAGAAAACCTAATAGCAAATTAGTATTCCATGTTTTTGTGCTGTGTTTGCTAATATCCACTTCCAAGTGCTTTTTGGTATAACTATGCCTAGGTATCACAAGGGTAACACTAGGGGGATAAATGAAAATATGATAATTATGGAATTTTGATACATCTCTTTGCAACTGTTTTTTTGACAGTTTCCATGTTTCAGATATATTAAATAACAATTTATGGAATTTCCAGTCAATATGGATAAGCTACTTTGCAAATAGGAAGAGGAAATGCATCTTAAATGTCACCTGCAGAACTTGGTTTATTTCAGTTTTATCAACACCTGCAAGGAAGTGGGTTGACTACTTCAAGGTAACATTGTAATATCAATTTGTTAACATGACAATGCTATAGTTTCTTAAGAAAAACATGATATGCTATAATTCAATTTGACAGAAAGCTCAGATGATAAAAATCCAATTACTAGCTGTTGGGTATGATGACAAACTATGTAAATATTCAGCTTGACAGACCATAAAAATGCTTTGGCGGTAACTGACTAGATCAACCTCTCCATGGAAGTGTCAGACTGGGAATAATTTTAGAAATCCTTTACCACTACAACATAATAATTAGGTACAGCTCCAGGACAAGATTGCTGACTCTATATCTGATAGGTCTTTCACATATTATGTTTATCCTATATAGTATAAAATACACAATAAATTACGCAGAACAGAAATAAAATATTAATATTATTCCATCTAATTCATTTCAATTTATATGACATTGCAGCCATTCTTTGTATTTTCTTTTTGTAATTGCAAAAGTTAATAAAATTAGTGAGAACTTGACTTCCAGGTTATAAAAAAGGCAAACTGAAGATGACTTAGCTAAAAGTGGAGCCAATGACCACAGCAGAATGAAAAGCTGAGCAAATGGTGAGCAAATTGATTCTTCTTAATTCTTCCCTGGAAAAGAAGAGGATTTCAAATTACCCACAAGTGTTCCAGACCTTAGCGCCTCATGAGGCAAGACAGCAGTCTCCAAAGGGTTTAAAGCTCTGAGAAATGAGAAAAACTCAAAACTGTCAGCGCCTTTATGGACACTGGGTTCATATACTTTTTTTCTAATCGTTTTAGGAAATTGCTTCTTAATTTTCAGCTATTGGGCAGCTTTTGACAGACAACTTTTATACTTGGTGAGCTAGTTTCCTTCAATCCTTAGTAAAAGAACTTTTAAAAACAAAGATAAACTTTATATATACAACTCTTTTTTTAATAAATGGGAAAACAGTGATTAACATGTTGATTCTGGAAAGCTACAAACAGACCAATGATCCAGATGGATTTGAAATAAGATTTTGAAATTAAATATAAGAATCCATCCTGTGAGAAAATGCAATTGTTTTTAATTCTTTCAAAAACTGATAGGATGGTACTTTGAATATTGGACACTGCAATCAGAAGAAACTAAGGATTGCAATTGAAGAAGAAGATATTTAGATTTGTTTTATTAAAATGGAATAGATCAAAATACTTTAATACTGGATATCCTGAAAGATATTTGCTAACAATGGATCCTCTCTTAATGTTAAGATTGTCATTATTTAAAAGATATTCCAGAAGAGGAATAAGTTTTACTGAACAAGGCAGATTGATCTGAAAGTAGATTTAAAAATGAAAGGCTACGAAATTGATATGCAAAAAGATGCTACACTGGATAGACAAATGAAACCGGCTAATGTCTTAATAATTAAAAGACATACAAATAACAAAGCAAAAATGTGACCTGGATAACATTCTTATATTGGATTTAAATTTGTTAAAAATTTGGAAGTTTTTGTGAGAAGGGACAAAGAAAAAATGAAAAGAAATAAAGTTATTGGTCATTATTTGAAGGCATTAAACATCAAGATGGTTAAAAGTAAAAGGAAGGAATATAAAGTTGGTTTATTTGATCAAAGTTAAAATAGATATGTTATCTCTGGTAACCCATAAGGGTTTTGCTGACAAGTACTGAATGACCAAGTTATATTATTTGTGCATAGATAAGAGATACGGTCAAAAAAGATAATCTGTTGTATTTTAAGTATAGTGATAAATTACTATAATTGTTTATAGTTGTGATGAAGGGATTGCTATTTGTTTATATATTTCTTTTCTTTTTCTTTACTATATTCTTATTTCTTATTTCTTATTCCTTTTCTATTTCTTTTTTGCACTTTTATTCATTTTTAGTTTGTATTTGTTTTTAATTGTAAAGTTTAATAAAATGACTAGAAAATAGTGTGAACTCAAATAAATTATTTATAGTGCTTTCCAATACTGATGGATCCAGAAGACTTGTGTTACAGATGATTAAAAATGATTACACGAATCCTGAGCCAGAGAATTTATCTTGTACCATAGGCAGGAAATCTGGATGTATTTTTATAAAAAATGTGCCTTCCTTCTTTGGTTATTTCTCACAAATTCTACATATCTTCACAGAAAAAGTCCTGCTGAGTTCAATTAAGCTTACCACCAAGTGGTATGCATATGGCTGCAACTTAAATTATCAGTACATAGTCATTTTAGGGAATAAAGATAATCAATGTGTACTCTTTTCTAAGTTCCCTAAGTCATTAAAACTATTTGTATGCAGAAAGGACTCAGATAAACATTATACAAATTAGAAGATCAGAAATGGACTGGAAAAATCTGGATGACCATTAGATGACAAGAGAATCCAGATTACTGTAAATCAAATCTGTTATCTTGACAGTAATTACAGTGAAGCATGTATGTAATAAGATTGCAAGTACGGTAAGTCCTCATTTAGCAACCACAATTGGGACTGGCAATTTAGCTGTTAAGTTAAGTGGTTGCTAAGTGAAATTGAAAATGTGTTTATGATCTTATTTCAGTTGAAAAAAGATTTCATATGTTCTTATTTTAAAATTGTTTTCAAAGGACTTTAGCAAACAAAAATGCTGAAATACATTTTGCGCTGTTAAAAGTACCTAATCTAATTTAACAAGAGTATACTCAGCAAATAGCAGTATTTGTACACTTTACAGAATATTAAGCATTTAGGAGTAAAGGTTTTAAGAAAGGTATTTTTGGCAGGCACATTCTTACATTGCCATTTTTTTGATCATATAAAATGTACAAATCATGTTAATGTCTATAGGAGGCTGAGAATAAAGATTAGATTATTTTTTTCTATTCAGTTCCTCTAATAGTACTGATTAACAAAAGGAGAAATAAACACTGGGTTAAATGATGCATAACAATTATTTTCTAGTCCAACTCAAGGTTATTGTTTTTGGCTGCACAAGGATTTTAATGATTTTTTTTCTTAATTTACTAAAATATCCTCCCATTTTGAATATGTAACCTTTCTGACCATTCCTTAAAGGGTGTTTCTAGCTCAGCCTTATTTTTTAGCTTACCAAGACTTCACATTTCTTCCTGGCCCATCTCAATCAGATTTCCATTCTCCCTCCAAGACTAGTGTCTGATTTTTTCTGTGTTTGTATACAAAGAACGGTCATAGCTTCTACAAACTGATATAGCATTTATAGCTTACCCTCTCCATAAAAGGCTGCATAAAATACACTCAGCAATGACACCGAGTAATATATGACAAGTTTACAGTGCACACAAAGTATAATTCTAACAAGTTTTTATAAGCCTGGTCCTGTATAGGATCAATAGAAATCACAATTTCCTAGTACATTATTTTAGTATAGGCAGGGTGATACAATTACAACAGTCTCTGATATTAGAGCAACAGCAGCTCATGACCTATTTCCGTGGGGGGGCGGGGAGAGAATAGTTTTGCACACACACCTGCTGGTTGCACAAATGGAGCTTCACACTCTCACCTGTCATTTGCATGCCCGGTTCCCAATGGGCCATGGCCCAGTTCTGGTCCACGAACCAGGAGTTGGAGACCTCTGATCTAATTGAATGTGTTCCGTTGTAGGTTCTTGAAGAATGCTAAAAATCCTTCCACCCCAACCCTCAAATTATCAGTATATCTTGCCCACTAGAACTCTGGTTATTACATGCTTAAGAATAGAATTTAAGGATTAGATCATTTTATGGAATGTTAAGGCACATCTCTTGGCCTTAGGATGGGATCATATGCCTACAGGACATTCACTGAGTCAATTCATTAGTTACAGAAATAATAGATTTGATGATGAATTGTTATTCATTTGTTATGCAAGTTTATTTTAAAAAGGTTTATTGTGATGAATGTCTTCTAGAGTAGAGCCACTTCATCAGATGCATATAATCTCATTACAAAAGCTAAATATTTATTTATTTACCTAGAAAAATAATAAAACCCAGTTGGTCTAAGAATGTAAGAAAAAGAAAAACATTTGTCAACAATAATTCACATGCAGCAAAAAGTACAATAAAAAGCTATCATTCTCTCTGTCTCCAAATCAGACCTGTTTCCGCTGAACAATGGAAAGAGTAATCTGTATATTATCTTCACATCGCTATTATCATTCTGGTTATGAAGTAAGCAGTGAAAAAAAATCTGTTAACTCTGAAGTGGATTAGAATGTTCTAAGTGCTTCAGGACTCAACATCGTGGAAGGTCTGATTTATATTCCAGGCATTGTAAAGCCTCCATACTCAGGAATGACAAATAGCACAACACTGAAATTGCAATGACAGCCTCAGAGCACTAGCAACTAGTGTGTTCCATCTTAATACTAAGGCTTCTGTGATTCTGTTCACTTAACATTCAAAGCAATTAACACTTCTTGTTGCATCCACATCCAGATACAAAACCTTCAAATCAAACCATTTACCTCAAGTGAAGTCAGCCTTGAATAATTCACAAAGCAACAGGGAGGTAAGAAAAAACAGGGGCATTTTATTTTAAAATGAAGCCTTGAATTTCAAAACAATGGCATAAGGAGATTTGAAGAGCTTTTCTATCCATATAAAAAGGCACACAGGATTTTGTATAAAGGAAAGAGAATAAATTCTCAACAATAAAGCAAACGAAACAGAATGTAGTATGGCAAATGAGAAACACAGATATTAAGGTTTAAACTATAAATCCTGATAAAAAATTATGAGAAAGAAGTATTAACTGCTAATCTGGATAACTAATACCAACTACTGCCAATCACATATTTATTTATTTAAATTTATTTGCCACCCTTCTCCCGAAAGACTCGGGGCGGCTTACATAAGCTAAGAACAGAACAGAGAAAAGACAAATAAAATAAAAATTGAAATTAAAACAATATACAAAAAAATAATAAAAATAAAGGAGAGTAAAGAAGCGAAAGAAAGAAAGAAAGAAACCCGAGTCCCATCAGTCAAGCAGTTCGAATAGCCATGTTTTCAGCTAGTGACTCGCTTAATATTACTGCCTCCTATCTTCCCTTCAACAACATTGTGATGTAGATTGGGTTGAGAGAGAGTGACTGGCCTGAAGTCCCCTGAAGCCAGCCTTCAGCCTAAGGGAGGCCTATAGCTCCTGGTTTTTAAGCCAGCACCTTAACTATGGAACCAGACAAGTTCCCTCTTCTCCAGTATTAAATATTTACTGTAGTCCATAAATGCAGATCTCATCATATTTCTTCTGCCTATAGGCAGAAAAACATTTAAGCAAGACCAATTATTGCCTCTAGTTTTGGCCTAGAGGAAAGAATAATAAATAGCAGAAATTTTAGTGTAGAGAAAAGTATACCACAGAGATCAAGGGAGACTACTGCAATGTTTATAAAGAAGTTGTAGCAAATAGATAACAAGGAAAGCAGTAACTAATATCTTCTCATGCTCTATTTGCAACAACAACAAAATAGCTTCCACCTCTTCCCCTTTTATACATAAGTCTCTTGCTCTTCCATCTTTTTTCTTGTTGGTCAATATGACACCTAGATCATAATCAGTCTGTCAGAAGCATTAGTGATTCTAAGGAACAAAATTACAGATGTCCTAGGTACGATTTTTATTTTAATAAAAGAGGTTTTGTTAAAATTTGATATGCAAATATATATAGTAGTCAACTTAAGCATTCATCCCTTTTAGATTTCCATGAATAAAGTTTGAGGTCAGACCAAATATTTGGAATACAGATCAAGACACATATGCAAAACAACATCACAGCACTATTATAAACTTTGTGATGTTCCTTTATAGTATAACTGACTAACTGTCTGGTTTGGTTCTGCAACCCAACAAGACAGACACAGACTTCAGAGGATAATTAGAACTGCAGAGAAAACA